>JANTCA010035010.1:0-20683 GCA_024741275.1 Chironex yamaguchii
TATGATTTTAGCGCAATGTCGCAAATTTTCAAGGCGATTTTCAAGTTTTGTACCACAAAAAGATTGTTCAATTACAAGAGAAGTGCTCTGAACAGAAACAGCCTTTCTATGTCATCTTTGTGGATCTTACCAAAGTCTTCGACAATGTAAGTCGCTCTGGTTTATTCCTGACTCTCAAACCACTTGGCTGTCTAAAAACACTTCTAGAGCTGTTGCGTGGATTCCACAACAAAAAGTGTGCCACATTACTAATCAGAGGCAAATGTCCACGCTGTTTCAACACTCGGTGTGGTGTCAAACAGGGATGTGTCCTGGCTCCGAAATTGTTTTCCATTTATTTTTCTGCACTCCTGAGTAGAGCTTTTCCAGATCCCTCAGGCATTTGTCAAATACAAGAAGTTCTGCAAAGCTATTTAACCTTAGACAACTTCGGGCCAGGAATAAGATTGATAGTGTGGTGGTTCGTGAACTTTTGTATGATGATGATGCTGCATTCGTGGGTCACTCACAGGATGAGGCGAAGGCTCTCTGTAACTCATTTGCTGCTGCGTGTACTGAATTTGGACTACGCACCAGTCTCAACAAGACTGTTACCCTTACACAAAATGTACAAGTTGACCCTGATATAACAATCCATAACACACCTCTCAGCATGGTGACATCATTTTTTAGTTTTCTAAATGCGGACAGTGCTGGCCATACATTCCTATGCAGCTCCCATACGATGTTATCTTTTTGCCACAATTCAAGATGGCCGCCATAAAAGAATATGCCTTAGTTATCGCTACGAAAATCACAAGGACTTGACGCTTTTGTATCATTGTCGGGATCAGTCACGCTGTGAAAAGAGGTTGTGAAAAAAGAATGCAACCACCGGAGCCCACAAAATGCTGGGAACCACAGTGTTAGGTTGTGGATCATCTCACTCAAAGATGTCATCTCCCTTGCAAAATTATGATCTATATCCTGCAAAAGGCTTAAAGCAAAGCACAACCCATCAGGGCAGAAGGGCTGTCTCTCTCTCTGTCAAGTCGCGTTCCACTTCTGGTGACTCGTTGTATGTTTTCTCTCTACTAGCATCTGTCTGAACTTTGCTTACAAAGTTTTCAAATGTGTTCTTCTATCTGTTCCCTCACTCCATCTTTAACTCTGTCTTCCAGGACGTCTCCTTCATTCTGCCCTGCCATGCATGATGTACGTTTTTGAGACGTTGGGTCTCATCACAACATGACCGAAGTACCCAAGCATTTGCCTTTGTATGATAGCTTCAAGTAAAATGTTGATTTCTGCCACAATTAACCTCTCTTCGTGCTGTTCACAGTCTTATGAGTACCCGGCGTCAGCAGCACAGCTCGAATGCATCTATCCACTCTCTTTCCCCCTTCCTTATCGTCCAAGTCTCACTTCCATACATTACAACGAAAAATCCCCACACATTTGTCTTGTTTGATCTGTCTCGATCTTTCATCACGCCGGCCAGCTTTGTCATAATTTTATTGAGCATCAAAATATACCCTGCATTCTTCACAAACAGTCGTACAATGTGACCTTTTCAAGGAGGACTACTAGATAGCAGTTATTCCACAGGGAAGATTTATCTAAATCACTCAAAAGAAAGAAAGTCGAAAAGCACATTAACCAGAGTGGACTAGAGCTCAAACCATTCTGTCTAAAAGTAAAGATGCTTTTGTATGAACACTGCTACTGGCGGATCTGGTGTCTCTAGAAAGAATTTTTGACTTCCTTTCGGATTATCAAACTTTAAAAAATAGTAGTAGATCATAGAAATAGTTCATGTCCCTGTGTAATGAACCATCAACCGACAGTGGAGTATTTGAAAGGAGGCAATCAAACTTGTGCTAAGTTATGGACTGTAACAATTAGTTCGTCCTCAAAAGAATCTAAGGGTTTTTACCAATAGCAAAAATGCGCCAAAGGTGCTAACTGTCTAACTTCCTGTGTTTCTATTGTCAGCCCGAAAACCAATCCAATTCCCTAAATGTCTAATTTGAGAAGGGCAAGGCATTTACTACTGCAAGTTTTAATGATTCAAACTAAATATCTAGAGCTAATCGTAAAAAGTATCGTATGTCTGAGGGATAAAACACCTAATTATTGATATAAGATGCGAATACAATGTCACATTTTTGGGGAGCAATTGCTAGGGCTGGCATAAAATATAACTGAGAATACCCTTTATTTAGATGGCACACATAAAAACTGGGAAACACGTAAGGGTAACGTACAATAAAGTCACCAGGAACTGTGACTACCAGGTGACTACTGGTGACCCGGTTATTACCATCTGGTCCACCTACCAAATATGATGCTCATGTTAGGATCCTGTTATCAGTTACTTAGCTAGCAATTAATTGTTGACATATGCTGGACATTTGTCAGCCAATAAAACGATTTATTTTCCCGTAAAGTGCCGAGATGTGGAGCTGACACACCTCCTAAAGACCATGATTTCAGAATTTCGTAAAAAATCATCCCGTAAGAGCATTACTCTGGCCGTGGCTTGCCGTCAATCAGTGGCAAGTCAAACTATACTTTTGCGAGACATAAATTCCACCAGGGCCGACCATCCCCCCGTTTCCTTGGACAAATAATTTGTGTTATATTATGATGCGTTTTTCTGTTATGATATATGTTGCACAGGATCAGTAATTAATCGAATGAGCACTATTTTAGATATCTAACATTCACATCAAGTTCATTAGGATAATTAGGCTCGTCTAACCAATACGCCGTCAAGAGGAAGGATGAACTTGAGCAAGTGGCCAAATCCAACCGTTAAAGTGTTGAACTATCATGTCGGACTCTATCTTGGTTAATTATTGGGTCGCTAATTTGCTGTCGCATCTCGGAAGTGAAGAAATTCATTAGACTATGGATCCCAGCGAAATTTCTAAGCAGTTTAAGGCAGAAAGATAAACCTTCAAAAGATCGAACAAGAAAGCTGATTGCTGGAAATTGTTTCTTGATGTTTATGATGAGGAGGACAGGGAAATTTTTGGGGTAGCCGGGTGTGGCCAGTGCCACGTGTGCTACATATACAAGAAAAAAGGGGAGGATGGAAACGTGGTGTCATTTTGTGTTGTATTCGTGTTAGCTCGTATGTGCAGTGTTTAGGAAGTGAGCGACGGGCGTGGCTAGTCTTGGTTTGGCTAATTTTTGGGGTCCGTCTGGGCAATCTATTTTTAACCAAAACTTTATTTACTTACTGTTAGGTATCAAAAATGACAGCGGAAAATAAATCTGCTATATAATTTTTGCTTTGGAAAGTAAATTGTAAGCCCTGAAGAACGTCGTACAACATAACGTTAAAGCGAAATACTTCGAGATTTTGTTGCAGAAAATTTGGATCGGGTCACCGGGCCACTTTTTCCGACCGGGTCACCGGGTCACAAGCCCGACGCGTCACCGCGTTCCACCTCTGGTGTCTACTATCATAACTTTACTTCCGTTGGTTACATAATACCATCATGTCTACATTTATACGGGACTAGTATGAACGTTGATAAACGGATGCCTTGTAGGAAACTTATAACTCATGCAACTTGTAAGCACATACGTCATTACACAGACAGTGAATGAAAGAACGGAGCTGGATTGACTTAGAGTCCTTTTACAAAATTGTAGGGCTCTGGAGCTAGTATATAACTATTAATAAACTTGTAACTTTACCGCGCTTTCGAACAAGATAAGGGTCCATCCGCGAATTTTCGACCTACAAGGTCTTAGTCATGCGACAGAACATGTCACGATCTGTCGTCGAAAATTCTCCAAAAAGGCAGTAAAGTTACAATTTTATTTCATTTTAAAATCCTTCTACCTTGTTGTACCTTTCGTACCCTGTCTAATTCTATATGAAAACTGTAAACACAACCCTATTTGTGCATCCCTGAGTGCATGTATTTATAACGTTTCACAGTATCAGATAAAAATATAACAGTACAGAACCTGATACAGAAGTGAAGTTATGATCATAACTGCACGGGCATCGTTCCCGGGTCCTACGACTCCAAATCTGACGCCTTTCAAAGTGAGCTAATCACCTCAACAGGAAACGTCGAATCCATTAGTCATTGAACCCCGATCGTCCACTCTTGTTTTTGAGTGTTTGTCTATTGGTGTATAGAACGTACAAGTGGTAAATGTTTTGTGCCTAAATGAAATCCATTTATTACCGTTTGTACTAGTTTCATGCAAAAATTCGACAGCAACAGAAATAAAATTACGACTTTGATCACGCGTCGAACTCGGGTCTTACGACTGCAAATCTGACGCCTTTTCAACTAAGCTAAACAGCGCTATGGCAAAGGCCAAAAGACTACAAAAACCGATACAACCTGGGTTACGGTTTTCTCTAACTACTGTTAAAGTACTAAAGCTTGCTTGGTTTTGAAAAGAGATAGATGTATGATCCATTTCTTATCACCCGATAGGACAAGTACTCCCTGGAAGATGTAGAGCAACAGTGAACAGCTCCATGTTGTTTCTTGAAACCAACCGTCGCCTTTTCTAATTTTTAGGATGGTTTTCCCACGTGAAATTTCGTGGAGAACTTGACTTTCATTCTAATCGTATCTTGATCATCTTCTGTGCAATTTTTGCAGTGATTAGAGCGTCATGACTTTATCTTATAAGCTGGAAACCTCTCATTGTATTTCACGCTCCTAGTGGCAAATAGTGTATAAAGATTCAAAACCTTGTAAGTAGTGAAAACTGTTACTTTTAAGCTTCAGTTTAAAGGACAAACAACCTGTCATACCAAAGAAGTGGCCTATCGTGTTTGAGCCTGTCAACTCTTGCTGCTCTGCTATTTGGCTCAGCAGGAAACTTGTAAAGTATCAATCTGGAAGCCGAGGATTAACTAATAAGGGAATGACTGTTATCGTTCGGCTCGAACGTGTACATTATTGTTCATAACAAATGGCAATAGCAGTAACTAATTGGCCCCCAACCTTACATCAGACACCGGCAGAATAGAGGAAGGGGCGTCAAATTTGCAGTTGTGACAACCAGCGTCGACGCTTCCTTGGTATCCGATACTTCCGTACAACTGACGAAAACGGCAACTGAACAAGGCTCAAGTTAGATGAGCACTGCAACCGGTAGAATGCAAACGCAAACCATTGCAGTATTTTGCCAAGCAATAACATGACTATGCTCAGAAATACTGATAATAGCGTCAAGGGAGTGTCGAGAAACAGAGAAACCTTGCTAGGTACAGATTCAAATGTATGACAGGTTAACTTCGACCGTCAGCCAGCTACTGTCGATATCAAGAAATCAAGCAAGACTTTTGCCTGGAACGTACGTACCCTGGCTCAACCAGGGAAGCTGGAAAATGTGTTACAAGAAACGGGACGTTTGGAAATCAATATTCTCGATATCAGCAAAGCAAGATGAAAAGGATCTGGAACTGTTCGCTGTCAAGAACATACGTTTGTGTATTCAGGTGCACAGCAACTCGAGAAGAGAAAGGTGTGGGCATTTTTCTCGACAAGAACCATGAAGGAGTCTTCTTCAGGCTGTACCAGATTGCGTGTTGCTTGTCAAGCTGAAAGGGCATCCCTTTAATGTTTCCATCATACAACTAAACGTGCCAACATCTGATTGCTCAGAGGAAGAACTGTAAGAGTTTACGAACATCTTGACATTGCAAGGAAACAATGTAAGTCACAGGAAGTAATTATCCTCATGGGTTACTTCAGCAGCAAAGTTGGTACTCTCCAGCTCGATTACAACATCCTGTCTCAGTGAGATATCCAATCAAGCTACTCAGCTGCAGTCAGAAACAGATTTGCAGTACTGCCACATGAAGAACATGGATCCCAGTGACAGATCTTTCAGGAAGCCCTAACATCATCAGCTAAAGTATGCATTCCAACAAAATGTATAGAGAAGAAGCAAGAGTGGATGGCTCAAGTAATACATGATACCATGAAAGAACGCCAATTATGACCTAGAAACAACTCAGAGTACATAACCCTCAACAAAAAGATCAAGAAGATGTGTAAAGATGCCCAAGAAAGATTGTTTGACAACGAATGTGAGAAAATAGTGCATTTACCAAGCACAGACAGCAAAAGAATATTTGAGGAAATCAAATGTCTATCTGGTGACAAGTTGCAGCTATGCAGTGGTTGCGTCAAGTCATAAGATGGAACAGTCCTAATGAAGAAGGATGAAATCATGCTGAGATGGAAGGAATATATTCGGGAACTCATCCATGACGATCATGGAGAAAAGCCTGTCATAAAGAAGAACATGGAAGGCCAAAGATTCTCTCGTCTCAAGCAGGGCAGCAAAGCATGTGGACCAGATACCATCAATGTAGAAATGATAACCGCGTTGGAGAATTTTGGAGTTGAAAATATTATTGAACTGGCCAATCATATTGATGACACTGGTGACATTCCTTATTACCTCATGAAATCCATCTTCATCACCTTACCGAAAAAAACAGAAGCCACAGAATGCGAATTTTATCGCACCGTTAGTTTAATGAGTCATGTAACAAACTGAGTTTGAGAATACTGATGCAGAGAAAGAGAAGAGTCATTCAGCCAGAGCTAGCAGAGGAGCAATATGGCTGCTTCAGACTAGACTCTGGTACTCGTAATGCTATATTTGCCCTACGTATGTTATTTGAAAGGAGCATTGAAGTTCAAAGAGATCTGTACTTATGCTTTATAGACTATACAAAAGCCTTTGACTAAGTAAAACATCGCAACATCATGGAGACATTACAAACACTGGACATCGATGGCAAATATCTCAGACTAATGACCAATCTGTACTGGGAGCAAACAGCAGCAGTGCAAGTGGCAGGAGAAATGAGTGATTTGATTCAAATCAAGCGTGGCGTTCGGCAAGGCTGTGTGTGTTCCCCAAATCTTTTTAATGTTTGCAGTGAGATGATCATGAGACAACTGGACCATAACAAGGGCTGTGTGGTAGATGTATATCATCTTACAGATCTCAGGTATGCAGATGATGCTATATTGATTAGCAGCAATGAAAAAGATTTACAGTATCTGCTTGATTATATTTACAGTATATACTTACAGCTACCCAGCAGAAAGGCCTGAGCATCAATGTCAAAAAAACCGGAATGTATGGTAGTAACAAAAAAAATGACACACCGATTTGCAGTCTTAGCATCAATGGAACAAAAATCAAACAGGTTGAAAAATTTAACTATTTAGGAAGTATCATAACATCAGATGCGAATTGTGGAAGTGACATAAGATCTCGTATAGGAATGGCCAAGGATGCTTGCAGAAGACTTCAGAAAGCTCTCATCAATGGGAAAATAAACATCGAAGTTAAGAAAAGAATTTTAAAAACCTACATTTACTCCATCCTAACGTATGTCTGTGAATGTTGGACAATCTCAAAACAAATGCAGAAGCGGCTGGAAGCCACTGAAGTATGGTTTCTAAGAAGAATTTTAAAGATAATTTTCGACAGACAGAGTAAGCAACCGAGAAGTGTTTAGAAGAGCTAATGCTGAAAGAGGACTAATAAGTATGATAAGAAAAAGACAGATGAAGTTCCTTGGACATCTAGTGAGAAAGAACGGCCTTGAGTATACAATACTCACAGGAAAAATTGAAGGAAGAAGAAACAGGGGGCACCAAAGACAAACATACATGACTGTGATGATCGAATGGCTAGACATCAACATCTGTGACATATAACATCTAGCAAGAGAAAGAACAAGATGGAAGGTCATGTCCGCCAAAGTCCGTAATGGATAGGGCACCTCAAAGAAGAAGAAGAAGGAAGGATATGCCTCCGATGAGGGAAATTACTTGAAGAAGCATATTTCTTTACCTGGCAATTGTATTGTTCGTTGATTGTTTAATGCGGAATACGGACGCGCAAAATTGCCGTGAACTGCCTGCACTACAAAGCACAACATTGCATTGATACTCTTCTATCCAATTAATACTATTTACTAAAAAATCTTTTTGTGGTACAAAACTTGAAAATCGCCTTGAAAAATTGCGTCATTGCGCTAAAAACATACTTAAAAGCTTTTTCGTCGGACACGCTTCAGAGTATGAATCGTCAGAAAGGAAAGTATATGTATATGGCAACCTATTTATACGAAACATGTATCAAAACTAGACAATCATAAGCAATGAAGGAAACAAATAAAGGGAAAAACAAAACATCGTTGGAAGAATCCATTTGAAAAAACGAACTCGTTCTGCCTACAAAGTACTGGTTTTCTTGTTTAAATGTGGAGTCTCCAATATGCTTAGGCGATTTGCTAAAAAAAAAGCAAAATCCTGCTCAAAATGTCCTTTGTTTTGAGCATGTGGTAAGGTGTTAACGATACGTTTCAAACTTCGTTAATCACTCGAAAAGTGTAGAAGAAAATTTTTATGTTCCAAACCCGCTGACAGCAGCAAGAACAACAACGCAGGCGCACAAAAATATAGAGTTTTTGATTTTGTCAGTCAATCTGGAAGACATCTTAATACACAAATTATGATGGAAACGGTTGGGTTCCTACAGTTGTTTATGGAAACTGATATAACGAAAATGCATGCGCTATTCAAAGTTTGGACAAAAAGCAAGAAAAAGACTTAAACCAACATCACAGAATATTCTACGCCAACATCTCCTGCTAGGACCTGCATTTTATAAGGTCCACCCTTTTATCTTTGTTTGGTTCTCAAAAATATTTTAAACTTCAAGATCACGAAGTTCCTTCGACACCACATTTTTTATTAGTCCTGCTAGACAGTCAATTTAATGTCTTCTCGTAGTGGGGGGTTAAAACAAAACACATCTAGGCAAATCGTCTTTCACGCTTAACGATAAAATTTAGAGCTACAGCTATCTTGAAGATAAAATTGAAGATATAATTTAAAATTCTCTCTGATAGTTCTCATACTGTACTTGTCATTCAGTACAATGTTAGTAACGACATCGTTAACTACCATTGATCAGCAGGAAACCAGTTAAGCCATCGAAGAAATTCTTGAAATGAAATTACACCATTACCATCGCTATCCAATTCTGAAAGTGCAAGATCTATATTTTCACGTTTTCCACCACATTGCAACATTAATGTCTCAAATTCCGCCCTTTCCAATGCACCACTTGAATTGCGATCATATCCCTTGAACAACTCGACTGCCTTTCGAAGCAAGAAATAACGAGACTTATCGTTAATACTTTTAAAGCGTTCACCACTGTGCAACCAGTCTTTAAATTCCTGATAAGAGATTCGCTTTGATCCATCCTTGTCAAGCAAATAGGCGTAAGTTTCAGCTTGTTCTGCTGTCATACCTAAATCGTCTTTAAGAAGAACTTGTAACTCATCACAACTCAAAGTATTGTTACCATCAACATCATACTTTGTAAACAAGCTCCTCAATGCAAGTTCAGGTGTGTCTATGTCAAAATAGCTACCACCAGCTCCAGGTCCATCAACCATGTTTATTTACAACAGTAACTACAAAGAAATTTTAAACTTATCAGGTCGCTGAAATATGTCGACGATCAAACATCATAAACATACAATGGACGCTACGGAATCTGAAGTAAATTGGCCGTTAAACCAAAACAGAACTCATACAAAAACAATTGTTAAAATCCAACACAACAGATTGGGCTTTGGAAAAAGTCCTTTTGTTCACTTTATTCTTTAGGAACAATAAGCTTCCTTGGAGCATTAACACGAAACAAACTTAAGCCTGCTTTTTCAATTGGCTGTAAGAATAATAAAGCTCATCAAAATATCATTTTAAGACTATGATCGCGCTTATGACCAAGCGAAGACACCCTAAATCAGGCAGACAGGACTATTAGACACCTGATTAAAATTATGTTATTTAATTAAGGATCACAAGGATAAAAAACGTTTTCATCCATATGTTTCTTAAGGTCGGATGTACCTTTGTTGTTGAAAGAGATGATAGAATTTTCGTCTTGTCAACACCAAGCATGACTGAAAAAACTAAGGTCAAGAAATTCAACCCCCACCTACACCCCCATTTGTGATTCAAAATGGATCTAATTTGTGAAGAAAGACTGCCCCTTGTAGTTCACAAGTTTAGATGCTTTTATGATAAAATCATGCAAAGACTATTAATACAACGTTGTGAATGAAACTGCAAGGAAAGAGGGAACTATGGAAGCAGAACTAGAGACAGGTAAAGTTGTAGTGTGCACTTGTATTTCCCATTTTTGTGACTGAATGTGAACATTTTTATCCGGAAACCAGGGTTATGATAAAAATTGGACCCAAAATTGTGTATTTGATACTACCCAAGACTTTGTGTTAAGCTGTTGTGTTATCCTTGTCTAAAGATGAACTAGGTTCCCGTTTGTGCCAACTGTGTAGCAGCATAAAAATACTTGTGACTCTAAAATCGCCTTAAAAATTTGCGACATTGCGCAGAAAACATACTTAAAAGCTTTTCGACACTCTTCAGAGCATAAATCATCAGAAGGGAAAGTATATGTATATGGCAACCTCTTTTATATGAAACATGTACAGAAACTAGCCAATCATAAATAAGAAAGGAAACAAAGAAAGAGAAGATAAAGAAACAAAACATTATTGGAAGAGTCCAAGTGAAAAACGAATTCTTTCTGTCTAAAGAGTACCGGTTTTTTGTTTTAGTGTAGACAGACTCCAATACACTTAGATGAAAGGACGATCTAGCTGTGCCGATTATCCGAAAAGTCTCGTCCTCACACATTTTGGCGCATTCTGAATTTTCTAGTAAATATTGGCCTCTGGTAGATTCGCATATTACGGAAGACATTTTTGCTTTGCATGCACGAGATGCCTGTTCTCTAGGAGGAATTGATGCTTGGCATACAGTGGCAGAAGCATGTTGTTTGATCTTGTCACCCAATCTTTGAGAAGTGCGACCTACATACCGAGCTTCACATCGGCACTGAAATTCATATTATACTGAGCTTTTTTGTGTGGTAGGTACACAATCATTGTGAATGGATGGCAAGATCTTCCTAGTCGTGAAAACAATTCTGGGATTGACTGCAGAGTTCGTTTTTTCAATGCACTTGCACTCTTCCAATGATGTTTTGTGACGTCATTTTCTCTTTGTTTTTATCCTGTCTTTTTTTTGATTGGCGAGTTTCGATACCTGTTTCGTATAAAAGAGGTTGCCATATGATATATTTTCCTTTGTGAAGATTTATGCTCTGAAGAGTGTCCGACGAAAAAAGCATTTAAATACGTTTTAGCGCAAAGTCGCAAATTTTCAAGACGATTTTCAAGTTTTATACCACGAAAAGTTTGTTCACTTATGACTCTCATGACCCATCTTCAGTGCATTAAGTAGGTTACAGTAATCCTATGCAGTCAATGAAGGTCTGCTTTCTTATGATCACTGTGTTTCTTATTGCGAAGTGAAAACTAGGCTTTATGGATCATTTGGATTTGAATAATAGACTTCTAATACGTGTTCTAGCCTCAGAAGCGGAGAATAGGTCAATTTAGATAAGGAATGCGTTTAAGGAGTTTGAAAAAGGCTTTTTACTTGCTTCCCAATAAATATGTTGTGATCAGAAACAGCTAGTGCTTATTAGTAATCGTACACATTTAATGAAGCAGCTTTACTGAAACAGATTCGGTCCATTAAAATGAGTAAGAAAAGTTGCTCTTGGAGAGTTAGTTCATTCTGCATAACTATAAATGAGTACGAAGTTAATGATTTGAAGCTTGTTATCCTTCAACAAAGTAGACAATGTTAACTATTAGATTAAAACGATAAAAGCCATTTAAAACAAGAATTAGTGTCCTCACCAAGGGCGGCTTTTATTTCTTATTCAAGATAATTAGTAGGATGTGAAAGAGTTTCAATAATTGCATTATAGCTAATCACAACTTTGATAGACAGGAGTAATGTCACAAATGTGACCGGCGGACTGTCAAACTCAGGTACCGCAGCTGCAAATTTGAAACTTTTCCTTCAGAGCTAACAGTTCAAGAGAAAAGGTCGAAAGACTCTTACTCCTTCAGCCCTCATCGTACAATCAAATAATTGGGTGTCTGTCGGTTGGTGTATACGGTAACAAGTGGCATGTGTTTTCTGATTACTTTTTTATGGAAAAGAAAGGGAAAGTATGAATGTGACTTACCACACGACTGCAAATCTGCCAGTTTTCTTGATTAGCTAGCTCTCATAGCCCTTCATCATTATTAGGTGGAAATCTCTAGTAATTGTGTGGTCGTAGCCCTACACTAATGTCAGTCTTGAACCAGTCTGCAAAGTTCAAAAAAATATACAAAGGGGTTGTTCCAAAAGTACGTAATGGAAAAAAGAACATTTTACCCTCACCCCACCCCCATGTAATGGCCTGTCACGCTTGAGCTGATACCCTCTGCTTTGTTACGTAACGATTTCGCGAGAATCCCCGCACGCACACACACCTAGAGATACGATGACAGCACATTAATAAAGATGGAATATATAGTTCACAATGAATCTTCAGTAACACATTTTTAATATAACAAAGCTCTGAAGATTGTAGTCAATCCTCAGATTTCAAGACATTTGTTGTTTTAACTTTGTAAATGTGTTGAACACGGGAATGACTTAGGATGGATTATCACGCTATCTTTTGCGCGCCAGGTATTCGTCATCTTTCTAATAAATATTGGCGTTACGTAACGGTTCAGTGTGACACCCCATACCTCTTAAAATTTCCGTAACGGCTTGTCTCGAAAAAGGCGGACATGCCCCACCCCTCAACCGTTACGTACTTTTTGAGCGAGCCCAAACAGTGTCTTTCATGTTATTACTGAATGTGGTTTTAGGTTATTCTTTTGTTTTTGTAAAGTCTAGCCAAGAATGATACTTCTGCTTTGCCTACTAAAGCAGACAGTTGTAACGCATGGTTGTTGTGTCTCCTGCCACACCATCGAGAAATTAAAGAGGGTACCACGTGGCGTCCAATACGCCACAAAGGTAACCAGTTGCGATAACACTGTGCATAAGAATATTGTTTTCACAAGCCATGGTGTAGTGTGATGTAAAGTCAACTATAATCCATTTACAGCGTCTGTATTTACAGAGACAATACTGAATTTAAATGGGATTTGCGATTCTGTAGTACTTTATCGCTCTTATAATTAATATAATCATATAATCTGTAACGTCTGCATGGCTACCTTTGCACAGTAGTGTATTGCTACAATAAGGAAGTACTGTAGTAATATAAAGAAATGTTTAGGAAAGGACACCTTTCCAACAATAGAGGGCTATCAATAGCCAGTAATGAGGACCACAGAAAACCATGATAGTGCTTAACTCGAGACAAAGTCGGTTCCATCCAATAAATGCAGAAACGAGAGGATTTAGCAAGTGTATTAATCAATGAATCAATTAGTTGATATTATTATCAACTAATCAATCAATACGTCTATGAATGAACGAATAAACGAATCATATAGTTAATCAATTAATTTCATATCAATAAATGAATGAATCACAATTTTCAAAATGTTTACGGTTAAAGCTTTGCACTTAGAAAATGTTGGCAGTTATACCCAATAAGATCGAATAAGGACCGAATAAGCATCCTACCGTCATAGATACATAACGGTACAGAGGTAACCGAGTAGGCGAAAATAAAGACAGATAGCTCTCTTTAATCTAGAATTTCGGATAGTACATTTAACATTACTCAGACCTAAGATTACAACTTCGCTTTTCTTCTCGGTTCATTACGGAACTTGTCTAAATCTAGCCTTGGAACAATCAGCATTCGAAGCACTACCGAAAAATTATCATCGCAGTGCCACTCTTCACTCTCCGTTTCTTTCATCAAATTGTGGGACTTGCCTTACTTTGTCGAAATATTCTATAGAAGTCTTGCAAAACCTTACTGTCAAACGCATCCATCACCACAACTACAGTAAAAAAAACAACACCAATAAACGTTCGTATCCGGTCAACGTAAACGATACAAGTAAATAAGTGTGGTGTGTCCAGTGCCGCCGAGAGGGGGTAGCCGGGGCAGCTACCCCGGGGCCCGGGCCATTTCGGGGCCTTAAGAAATTGAAGCTGTTTTATTCTGTTATATTTTGCAATGATATGAAAGCGAAGACTTAAAGTTTTGTTGTAATTACTTACTGTTTTCCTTCTTTAGGTTTATCACAGTTGACTTAATTCCACTTAGGCCCAATATTTTGTTTGAAAATTCAAAAAATTCAAAAGGGGGGCCGTTTCTATTAGCCGCCCCGGGGCCTGTCCTAGCGGCGGCCCTGGTTGTGTCTATCGAACACTAATACTGGCTTTCATGTTTATGATTAACCCGCCTGTTCCGTGTTTTAGTCAACGTTAACGTATGAGATGTGGCTTTGTTGTTGAGAAAAGAGAATGAGTTTTTCGCTCTTGACTGTGGGCGACCGTTTCCATCTGTGGTTCTTCATTTGGTTTTTGGCTCTTCACAATAAGGTACTGTTACCATTTACCGAAAAAAAAGATTGGAACTGCGTGCCGTTGTGTTTTGTTGCGCCAAATGGAGCCATTTCAAACCCTTACATAAACCCTGAAAATAAAATATTCTCTCATAGAGAATTCTCTTTCACTTGTAATCCCATGCTCATTTCCGAAACAAATAACTGTCACTTGTGTCAATGGTTCGTTCTTGATCAAACCATTCACATAAACGTTTACGTTAAACGGCATGCAACCTGACCAGATGTGGTTACTTTGTTCTTCTGCACCGGTATATCAAATCATGTGTTTTCATAGTGCTATAGTTTTCCCTCATAAGGAAATACCATGTTGCCACTACCTACAAAGAGATTTCGATTGATTCATTGAACACTGCGTCGTGGAATACATCTGAGGTTCATGGACAAAGATCATAAGAGTGATGATGTGATTATCTTTAATAACTTCAGAGAACGAAAACAGAGGAGAGAGCAACCTAACTTTTCAGACTGAGGCAAAAGGTGCCATCTGAAATCAAGGCATGGGTAAGCGACGTACGTTGTTGCCACCAATAGGCAGGACCCTGTAGATTCTTTGGACGTTAAAAATACTTTAGTGGCTATGAAATGAGTCAAGATCACTCAATATTTATAATTCATCTTTCCTCGTCCTTTGGCTTACCACTACCAAAACTGAGGTAATTCGTTTATTGCAGAAACTTTAAAGAAAGCGACCTGTTTGAATTCAGAATGAAATGGAGGTAGTATTTCATCTTATTATAAAAATTTAGAGCTGAGATTAAAGTTGAGGTATGTCCCTCAAGAACATATACGTACTTACAGGACCATAAATCTGTGTGCCTCAAGAGGCAATGTTTGTCCTTAAAGAGCAATGCCCTTTACATACGACGTACGTCCTTTAAGCACAACATTTTATATCTGGTGTCCAATAAACAGTATGATTATAACGAAATCGCGTAGTATATGACATATGATCCCAATAAGTAACACCCCAGACAAAAACTCTGTTGATATCCAAATTGCGTCACTGCAAGCTGTGCAGCAGCTTCCACAAAAACGACACTGGATCAGTGATAGCAAAGAAACACAACAAAAGAGAAAGAAATGCTTTTTGATGACTTATACTTGTTGATTGGAAGTATGGCTTTAACAGCTAAGTTACATAACAACAAAACATAAAATCTTTTATTACGCCTTGTTACTTTAATACAATAGACCAAACTGCAAGAACAATAATCACACCTTAAACGAGGTCAACATATGCTGAACAAACATCAGGCTTTACGGATGTGAACATAACACGGTAAGACAATCAAAATGAACGAAATTAGCTAAGACCCGTCGTATCTTAACAGTAACACAAACAAAGTCTAACAAAACACTTCGATAAAACAGGTTAATAAGCGCCTCATTTGCTATGCAAGCGTTCAAATTGAAAGGTCCAGGGACTCCAGCGGAATATTCAAAATTATTCAAAAACATTCAAAAAGCAAGGAGAAATGTGCCTAAAAACATTAATTTTATATAATCTAACGTCATCGGCAAAGAAAACATGGTGTAAGGCACATGGTTCGATATCCGAATGCATTGCAAACGAAGACTGGTACAGTCTGAATGTCACAAAGTTCTTTGAATGCGCCTTACACCTTGTCGGCAGGGTCCAACAAACATGTATAGTTTAATGTGGCATAAGAAAGGCAAATGATAATTAGATCCTGTGAAACATTGTCCTTCCTTCATATTCCTCCTTTCAAAACATTCGGGACTAAAGGACAAAAGACAGGTGTATTGAGAGAGCTAATCGAAATTTCAACATTTTGCTTCTTTTGTGCGTTCGCCTTTCTTTCATAGCAAAGATTTATCACATCTCTTATGGTTACAGAAAGTAATACACCAAACAGATTCTTATTGCCTTTTGACAGTATCAAGAACTACCAGTTGAAGTTCGAGTTGAAAGCGATACTGAGATGATTACAGTCATATATATGACCTAACGCAAATAGTATTAAGTCAAGGACACCAGCTAGATGGAAATAAAAACCCTAATTCCATTTCGTCTCGTAAGCAAGACTACTTTTCGGTGCAGCAATGAATATGGGTAATAAGGACCTTTCGTGCCCTCATTCGGTGCCTATATGTCACAACATACGATGACTAGTTGTTATAACCAGACATTATCCCCAGGCATATAAAACTAAGCAGGCAAAGGTTACATGTTAAAGTTTATTTAGTATTTATGTCCTACAAAATCTAACATTTGTCTAAAACAAGTGCTCGAAAACATGGGGTGTTTTGGAAAGCAAACACGTTATTTGAAATTCGAGTCTATAAATGCCAAGATCCTTCAGTCCTGGAGCACCATGCATGTTGAAGACTAAAATGCATGACATATTATTGGAATGTCAATGCACGAAAATAGGCAATGGTATTCGTGTGCTGGAACTATTATCAAGTTAACTGCTACAATTCACTTGAATTTGTTATAATTAGTAGGATACGGTTGGAACATTTTTAGTTGAACCAATCTCTTCGACGTCCGAAAACGACACGTTAAGCAATGTGATTTATCACACTGGAAAACTAAAACAAAGCCAGATAAAACAAGTTACGAAAGCAGAGATGTTACCTAGATTTTCAGATAAAAAAGAAGCATTGTGGCCGTCTTCCTTATGGACTACGCCTGCTATGAAGATGAGTAGTAAGGGATTTAATGTTAACATGAACATACGAATCTTATTTACTATCATTTACTCAGCACGACAAATCTGTGTCAAAGTTTAAAAAAACAAGAAAACCTCTCTGTAATTGCTTTTTCTTCCAGCCAATAAGCCATCCGCACCAATAACTAAAACGTATTAAAAGATGCACACAAATTATGGTACGAATACCACAAAACGAGACATTGCAAATAAAATCATGCAGTTCGTAGTAAATTTGATTGAAATGCCATTTAAATATTCATTGAATTTTGCAAACTACAATTTGATTTAAAAGAAACTAAGTTACAGATGCACTCCTGTATTTCAAGCATTTTCTGTTGACACCTTCATAACGACTTCAGTTCGTTGTCAGGTAGATATGATAGGTGCAGTAAACATCACTGCTCTAGTCTAAAAACAATTAGCAACAACTGCTACCAATATGGGCATAAAAAATGAAACTAACTGTAAATCAGCCTTGTTTAAACCAAATTAGTACATCCCCATTTATGGAGCATTTAAATATATAAGTTAAAAACCTACAGCTATCAAGCATCACAATCACCTTTTAATTCATCACGTACTGTACCCAAAATTGTGATCTACACAAGCAGTTCATGTGAATTATACAACATTCTCTTAATGTAACCGAAGAAATGTAAAAAGTAATTATATTCATATTATTCTGACATAATTTTTCAATTACGATATTTCAAAAATTAGAGATTGCACAACTAGTGTTATTTAGCTATCTGTTTTTCCACAGTTTCACCAATCCAGTTACATCTATGGCGCTTAAACATAGCCCATTCTTTATAAGAAGCAACCATAGTCCCGTGACATCAGTTCAGCGACATCAGTCAGATGACAGGAAAGATTAACCCTTCACAAGGTCGTTCGTATGCTTCAAAATGAATGTTCTCCAATGAAAACCTGGGCACCACAGAAAATACCACGCCTTTAAGAATTGCAGGGCAGATCTGACTCTGGTGGTTCCAGTCCAGTGTGTAATGTCATGGTTACATTCCTGTTTAGACTAAATGCTGGGTAAACAACATCAGCCATGGCCAGACTTGGAAATTCAACGGGCCCTCGCTTGTCTTCATTACAGTAAAAGGTAAGTGTGCATAAATCCAAATCAACAAGGAGGCCAACGATCGATCCAGCATCGATACCTCCATCAGATCGACAAAGATGGGCATTGTTATGTTGAAACCAACTCCTTGTGCTGTCAACATATGCAGACCATGATTTGTCATCCTTACCAAGAATGCAGTCTTTACTGGTATCTTCTTGCGCAATCCCAAAAGCTGGGTCAGGATTACCTTCATACTTCTCAATCGTCACCTGAAAAAAAAAATCTGCTGTATTACTGAACTACGCACTTTGTGAACTATAAAGTCAAAAATCTTATACCAAAGAACAACTGTCTTCAATACTCGACACATTTAGCCACACGAGAAATGATTTGCTTCGCATAAACTCTCCACTAGCACAAAATGACACGCCGAAAGCACTTTTCTAAGACGACAATCTTGCCTTTATCGAGTGGAGTATCAAAGAAACCCTTCTATCCAACTTTCCAAATATTAGCAAAGAGTCCTAGCTTTCTTGTTACATAAGCAAATCATAACAAATCTTTGACATAATCAGCGCTAGTAATGATTTCCGTTGCGAAGGAGACAAAACGTACATGACATGGCTTAGCGGAAAAATGATTCGAGTGAGTTTCACCTTTATCCCTAGTAAATCATCTTCAGTGAAAGATTAAACGCTTATTGCAATAAAAATGGTAAACATTGAAAGATGCCATACTTCCCAATAATGCCGTCCTCTAGTGAAACCAACATCCGCGAGAACTACACGGTTTTCGTAACTTGAACACGTCATCCGCAAGTTGTCATTGGCAAGATTGATGTCGGGGTGTGAATTGTGCGGATCGAGGGCAAATACTGCAACTAAAGAAAAAAGGGAAAAATGGAATACTAGGTCAAACATGCTATAACGAAATGCAACACTGAATACACAACACAAATCTGAAGCAATGGCAAGTTTTACTTCTCGTATAATTGTAGAACAGACGCTTATATTTCATCCTAAAATATACGTACGAGGCTTTGAATAAGTGCACGACAGGAGGATCAAATAAAAATTCCAGGAAACAAGACCATGGATATGCAAAAGTGCTGTAACTTACCCTAATAACCTTTTTTTTCGTAGCATACTCGTTACTGAGCACAGCTGATCCCAATGCCAGGGTCAGGGAATATTAGTAGGAAGTGAGCTCTTTATGAAAGCGGGCTCCAGTTAGCTTCTCTCACCAATGGTGCTTGCTTGTGGTGGGGCGGATAGGTACTCGCAACCTTTGGCTTACAAGATGGTCTTATCCATTATACCACGGCTGCTCACTAACAAATTAGGCATTGAATATTGACAAAGGGACAAGTTCCCAGGTTTTAGGTGTACATGGGCTTGACTTAGTTAGTGCCAGATGTCAATAAAAACTATATGTACAAATACCTGCACGTTAAGTTCTTATATATTACAAGTATAAATATCTACAAACGTAACTAGTTATTTAATCTATGGCCTTTCGGACGATGTAATTAATTGCGCAGTTGTAAAAATCTAGATCCTTAAGCATCTTTATGAAGTCAGTTGAAGTTCCATCAAGGAGCACAGTAATGTTGATCGCGAGATTCACAAATTTGACTTTTTCGTTATAATGTAGTGGAAGGTAAAATGAGAAGTATCAGCGGCAGTGGCTGTTGTAGTAGTAGTTGTAGTATAAACTCAATTTACTTCCTTATGACATCAAAATACAATTGCAAGTCTCACTTTACGGGTAACTTGGAAATGACTTCTTGAATCTTTCACATGGAAAAATAAACTTAAGTAACACAATATTTCTAACAATTACTTTGCTTAAAATTCCATTAGTTCTGGACGTGTCCATTCTTTATTTTTCAAACAAAATACGTCACAAGTAGGTCTTACGGCATTGTTCATAATTGTTCTGAAGATGCAGTTCTTTCCATTATTGTCATTTCCCAAATCTTTTAACGTATGATAATATCTGTTGACGTTTTACCAAATATACAAGGAGTACTTTGACTTGTTCATACTGATTTGCCAGCTCTTTAACCAAGTTATCATACTTTTGCTGCTTACGTAGAGAGTTATCGTGCAGATTAGATTCAAGGCCAACAGTCAGTTAGTAGCAGTAGTAGTAATAGTAGTAGTAGTAGTAGTAGTAGTAGCAGTAGTAGTAGCAATAGTAGTAGCACTGGCACTAGTAGTAGCAGCAGTAGTAGCAGAAGTAGTAGTAGTTGTAGCAGTAGTCGTCGTCGTCGTCGTAGTAGTAGTAGTAGTAGTAGTAGTAGTAGTAGTAGTAGTTGTAGTAGTAGCAGTAGTAGTAGCAGTAGCAGTAGTAGTAATAGTAGTAGTAGTAGTAGTAGTAGTAGTAGTAGTAGTAGTAGTAGTAGTGTAAACTCAATTTATTTCTTTATGACAT
>JANTCA010035021.1:0-20683 GCA_024741275.1 Chironex yamaguchii
TTTATGTTTGGATGAGTTAAAAGATACTTAACGTTATTGCATAAAGTCGAACTGGTAGTATTTTCCTTTTGACTCAGCAAAGGTCGCGTTCATTACCGCTTTCTCAATGTGTGCAGTGGACATTTGTTTTCAGTAGATGTGTTCCCACATGAAAAGTGCACAGATTCAAACAAGTATAAAAGAGATAATTTACATGATACGTCCTCTTCTGAGATGAGATAATATACCATTTTTGACAATGACTCTGCGACAGCATCAAAAAAAGGAGTATATTTTTGAGGAATTTTGGTCCTTCGTAACCTCACCTGGCCTTTTGGTTGATGCATTTCTTTCAGTTCATTGGATAGAGATTACACTTGTTGTTTCAATCAAAAGTAGTCTAACAGCAGGACTAAGACCATCTGCTATGAAGCGCCAGCATGTACAATGTGAAGGATTTTTGCTTTTCTTCCATCAACCGCAGTTTGTAAAAATATGGTCCAAGACAGCCACAGTCTTCCCTGATGGCCCATATGCTCAATGTACTTACTACGCTTTTTCTATTAGTGTCGCCTAGTGAGTGTTATGACCTTTGTAATGTCAGATGGATTACAATTGAAAACGAGTCTTTTTACCACTATTTGCTAAGCAGAAGAATCAGCTGCCTACGACGTGCTATCCTCACTTGAAGAGAAAAACGAAATGGAGGCTGATGTTGTCTCTATTAGTATTTGTTCATCACCTGATTTTAGTTGAAAGCAGGTTCGGTGGGTAAGGGGAGACACTAGCTACAGTTAAGGGAGTGCGTGAACATTTTATTCGTAATCATTACACCAATCGAACCAAACTTATTTTGTTGTATCGCTTTTTGATGGTTAACGTTTCTTGTGTTCATTTTCTGATGTTAATTTTTGGCTTCAATTTTCAGATTTTTCAAGACGAGCTTGTTAGTTGGCAACAAACTTACAACAGCTTTCGACAACAAGGTGATCGAATTTCAGAGAAATATTCAACGCATGATGTAGGGGATGTAACAAACACAACTTCTGATATCACAACAAGATGGAACAATGTCAGGGCCAGGTAACGTTGGCGTTACTTTTCTTTGTTTTTAACCTCTTGGTTACGTATTTATAGTGCTCCCAACTCAATACATATTGCATCTCCTATTTTCATTGCCTTGCCTATATCATTGCATCTCCCAAGTCCTTGCATCTCCCAAGTCCTTGCATCTCCATTTTTATTGCATTTTGTCTGTCTTTGAGTGTGCCATCGTTTAAGTTGCCTGTGATTACCTTGTGCCGACGCAGGTCACTCGGAGGTCATTTTATCGATTGCGTTTGTTTTCCGCTTCGTAGTGCTTTGGAAAATCGATTAAAGCAGGAAAATGTGCACTGTGCATCTAACCTATCTTGTTGAAAAGTTTACTTAAAAAATCTGTCCCCTGACGAGAATCTAGGAAGTTTTTCGGTAGTGTCTCTTGTGCCTCAAGGACTTTGGTCAAACAGTTGTAATAAAATACAAAGGATTATTGCAACATAGTTGAAACAAGCGAAGTACGAAAGTTCTTCCATAACGCTGCCGCATCGTATTTGTCATGTACTGTTGTGTATCGATTGGGGACAGTGCGCATATTTGTACCAGGAATGCCAGGGGTTTATTATGATAGGAAACTTGTTGCTTTCAATAGTTTTCTATTATTCCGCTGCAAATCCATGAACGATCAGGCATGTAGGATTTGTGTTCTATGATATTTAGACTTGATGATTGATCGAATCACTGACTTAGACAAATATATTTGTATGTGAGGATTATAATTGGATTGACGTTGACTGGACTGAATTGGGTGTATTAGCAGCAACTTGGGGAATTGTGGGCCCAGTGATCGCTTGGTTTCTGGGTGATTGAAAGGTCTCTAAATTAACAGGACTTAGCGTTAGCGTTATGTGAATTGATAATAAGAAATGAGACAACTGCTTATCCAGGTGCAGTGAAGAAAAATCGCATTTCGTGGATGTGACGAAAGGAGGGAAATTTTAATTCCCCAGTCTGACCCTAAGGCAATACCACGATCTTGTTTGCTTTATGGAACAAAGGAAATAGTTATTGATTCCAGTCTATGACAGATTAATTGCAGTTCTTAGCACGTGACTACATTGCTATATCAGTTTTAAGTGCTTTCTTTATTTTTCCTGGATTGAGGGATCGTAAGACGACTCCAGTTCTGTCATGCCTGCACCATTCTTTGCAAAATCTTGGCGAAGAAGTCACGTTTTATTTTAGCCATCTTCAAGACGAAACACTCAACTCTCCCGACACCACAATTTACGAAGTGTGTCTGCTTTTGAGTAATAGCCACCAAATACTCTCACTTTCAAGATAATAAGACGAGAACCTTTTAAGATGTACCATAAAGTGGCCTGATACACAGTGCATAAGATTTGACATTGCAATGACCTATGTTTGATAATTAAAAGAATGTTTTAATCCTGTCAATTGGATTAAATGAGATTAACTTATTGCCATCTGAAACGTGGCCTCATAGACAAGAAAGTACGTTTCTTAGTTACACGGCACTTGTGTTAAGCACTGCGTACCGCTAACTTGGATTAATTTAGAAACCTGATGGGAACTTTGGTTTTTGGAAAGTCGCCAGTCTAGTCGCATTGGAGACGAAATTCACTATTATACTTTATCGTTAGATTACATATTCTGAGTGGCATCAAACACTGGTAGAAAACACGTTTTATTGAAACACGTTTAGTTCTAGACATCCTGTTGATATCGTTGAGATGAAAATGAACACGCTGTTTTGTACTGAATTCTTCTTTCGAGCCTTAGGCCTCATCAGGACCGCTACTCTCTCTCACCATACTACTAATGTCCAATACAGTCCTGCCCAGTCCACTCTAAGATGTTGCCAATCCAGGTCTTTTTCCTTCTTTCTCTTCTGTTTCTCCCTCTGTAAAGGTCATTAACAACAAACAGTTGTGTTTTTTTGTCCGGAGGGCACACTTATTGATCTTTGTATTGGTTGCAAATTGTATTGGAAACCAAGAAAGAAAAGAAAGAAAAAGGATAGACAGAGAGAAGTAAAGTTATGATTATGACCACTGGGGTGTCGAACCGGGGTCTCACAACTGCAAATCTTACTTCTTTCTTAGTTAGCTAAATATGTTGAAAGACTATGAGTGGTGCAGCTTCTGTATTGAACTAGTCTAAATGATGACAAACGGATGTCTTGTAGGCCGAGAACACATGCCGCTTGTAATGCGTATACACCAATAGACCGACACCTAATGTTCAAAGGAAACGAAGATAGGTGGCACCGTATATACCAAACATTTTTGAAAGGAAGTTTGACTTGACAGACAAACCCAAACGTAGATAACAGTTGATTACTGAATACATTTTCTCCGCATTCACCCCGGCGGGCGATGTAAGAGATTGTAAGCGATTTCCTGTGCAGTGCAGCTGCGTCGCGTTGTACCTGCTAGGCATTGCTGTAAAAGGTAGGATTTTCGTGTAAATGTTACTGTAAGACTTAGTGTTGGTGTATGACAGTCACATTAACCTAACGAATCCAGTGATGTACAGCATTAAGATTTCGTTAGAAATAAACAGACACACAAACTTTTGCGAAGTCGAAACCGATTGATTATTGTGTGAATGCAGAGTAACATAGGATAGTAAGTTATGGTCCTCCGAAAAAGATTTTGAAGCGCAGTGAGCGAAAAATAAACACGCGGGAGCGACTGTCAGCTTGACTTCGAAGTGATATATATGGAGCAACATCCTAGCCCATGTCTGAATCACGTGTTGTTAATAGTGATCTAGCCAAAGTCAACTGGACCCACATTCTCAAATAGGATGGCATTTGTGGCAGACGGCTAGAAACAAAGATTAATTGGCTTTTGCTTTCGCATATTGTGTAATATATGAATGCTACTTTTTAACGCAGTAATGTGAAGAGAAAGTAACCTATGTGTTATCCCTCTGAAGAGGTAAGGGCAGTAGATGTTGCCCCCTTTGATGAGATATAACAAGCAACAATCGTTATCAGACATTCAAAGTGTAAATAGGGGATCTGTGACAATACAGTAAACAACAAAGGCAGCAATTTTAGTGTGAAGGTAATTTTGTTTCTGTGGTGGTTTTAGTGCAGCACAGAGCGGCCTTGGTCTAGTGGATAAGAAGACGATCTTGTAAGCCAGTGATTGTGAGTTCGAATCCGCGTCACCACCAACACAAACAAATACCATTGGTGGGAGAAGGTAATGGGAGCCCACTCTTATAAAGAGTTCACATCCTAGTACATTCCGTAACCTCGACATGGGAATCGGCTACGCTCAGTATTGTGTGCTAAAAAGAATAAGCAGCACAAATGCGATCGAAGTAAAATCATATATGTGAAAATGGAGTAGACATACTCTTTTTATTATTAATTCAAGCTGACTAGACATACTCTTTTTATTATTAATTAAAGCTGACTGTTGATGTCCATTTTTAATAAATGGAAACCGTGGAAGGGAAATCTCTTGTAAAACCATTAGTTGCCAAGATCAGGAAGATATTGATGCAGAGATAACAGTTTCACCATTTCCACAGTCAATATTAGTTTTAAAATGTCTCCTTGAGAAATCAAGATCGATTTGAAAATTTCACAACAAACCACAGATACGTTACTGATCGCGTTGCGTGCAACTTGTAGCGAGTATCTGCGCACAGCGGATTAGGTGTTTTCCTGTCCGTGACTGGTGCTGAATGACTTTTATGTTCTTTGTGCAAATACTGAGTAGTAGCTATTGAAAAGTGATTGTGTCTTGTTTCTTAATGACACGGAGCGGTCATCAGATAACCGTGGTTTCGAAGGCTGAAATTATATTTTATTCTGTGTCATAGATACCGATTTGTTAGCAACAGCTAAAATGTAGAAGGTTGATATTGAAATGGAAAACTTCTAATATTAATAGGGGTACTTGTAATTTTTGAGGGTTTGACTGAAATCAGCCATCGCGTCCAGTTAGTGGTTGGATACCCTTACCTTTTTGAAATACCTTTAAAGAGTTTAACTAGCAGCTTTGGCATAAAAAACATCAATTCAATTTACTCGCATAACTGCACTCCGCATCAGGATTAGATCTTCTTCACTGATCGTAAGCCCATCCAATTTCTTAAGATGAAACCCACAAAAGATAAACGACTGATTGGATCGACAAATATTTTGAAACACAACCTTGACCACTTCCTGCCCTCAGTTGGCCAACTCGCAAAGCCATAGTCAGTGATAAGCCTGTGTGGAGATAGTATGGTCATAACACGAACGAACACTGGTCCACGAAAATGAAAGGTTGCTTTGTAATAACAGCACGAAAACAGTTGAAGAGACACTGAATGCTGTCATAACTGAAAGAGCCATGTGGCATGATGATTCATCGTTTGCTGTTACCAGATAACTTTGTGATTACATATTGATGGGGTTTTTTGGACCGAGATATTCACTTGGTTATCTCACATTTCTCTGGATAGCAAGAACTCAAGCTGAATAGCTATTCAGCTAGTACTCTCGAGAATTTTAATATGCTTTGCAGTAAGATACACTCATTTTGAATCCGTTTTGTAAAGTTATCGAGGTAGATGTCTACCTCCATGTATAACACGATGGATGGACTTTGTCGATTTGGCAATGCAATTGGTTTAAATGGACTTGAGACTCAATTAAAGGCACGCTACTATGTGTTAATGCTTTTTGAAAGAGATGATAAGTAAGTAAAGAGTATAATGTGTACTTATAATTGCAAAGTTTTATGTTTATGATAAGCTACGTAGCGCTAGATATGCTTAAATTATTTTTCCGTAGTATTAACTTGCATCTCGGCTGGCATCATTTAGTGTCCCTCCATTTCTTAGTTCAAATGACGTGATAGATTGGATTAACGTTTGCGTGCTGTGATGTCGCGTGTACAAATGATCAAGATTGCTTAGAATGCCGGCCTTGCGGGTGGGTCATCATGCCAGAGAGATTGTGACTGCAAGGTCAGCTGTAGAAGATAGATGCACTAACTCTTTTAGGGTATTCCTTTGTATAGTCAATATTGGTTTTACTTTATTCGAGGTATCATCAATGTCTTGGTATTCCCGTGAAGGTAGGTTAGATAGAGCAGCTTACCCAAATACTTTAAAGAGCAGATATTTTATTGCCTTTTAGCTTTTCAATACAACTAACCCCATCCTTTGTAAGGGACGGTTAGCTCATTAGTAGGAATGTGTCCTCCTTCAAGAAATTGGTGGGTCAGAGAGGGGTAACAACAGACCCTAGTTCTTTTCCTCTTGTCCTCCATGGCGGTCATCAAATACTAATTTACTTAAGACGCTTGTTGTAATTGTCTCATATTTCTTGGTTTTCCTGGCCTTTTGTGACTGGTCTTTTTTATTCACCTAGCCGACTCTTAGACTAATATATTTTTACTTTGCGTCGTAAACCTGCCGACATCCGTTTGAGATGACAGAGCTGGAAATAATCTCATTGCGAAAATCCTTGCGAATCCTTACTTATCGTATTTATTGATTCAAGGCTTAATTTTAGAGATGAAAGACGGGCACTTAGCATTGATAAGACCAAGTGACGTTTATTAAAATGAACCTTCTTGGTCTTCGCATGTTTTGACATGTCACGTGCGGCACTTGATGTACACATTCCCACCTCCTGCTTCTGACATCGCTCAGCTTGTGACTTGCCCCCTCTTTACGACGCTTGCATTACATCTTCTTTTCAGAAATGTAAAGTAACCTTACCCAGGTTATCGTTTTGACATGATAGGGACAAGCGACCCCGTCTCCCCTCCTCGTAATGAGTGACAAAGAATTAAGGCGACAGTTCACACTTGCTGTTCCATTTTTTCTCATGCCTGTAAACTAGTATTCTTTTAGGGCGAGGCATTCTGTTAGAAAACTTGTTGGGATTGAAAGACTCTTGAATATTTATCTTATCTTTTCGCACTTTATTAGACATAGAACTGCTCCTTAATTGTAGGTGCTTCCATATCTAGGTATTGCTTCCTGATATTCACGCTGTTGTTGAACATAATCAAGTCGCTTTGCATTTGTTTCACTCTACACGTGTTGTTTTCTCATTAAATTGACTTTCATTAGTGTCTCCAGTGGCCAAGTTGTAGTCATGACCTTATACATCATTGCACTTGATTGTCACCGCCAGCATTTAGTAACTCAGCTGCAAACTCGCTTGGTCCTTCGTATATATCATTCTTTAGCTCTTCAATGGTACGTCTGACTTCGTCTTAGTTCGCCAATGATTCTTTATCATTCTGAGATAAACTCTTGGATTCTCTGTCAGCGTGGGAGTACAGTCTTTCAAAATAAGACGTCCAGCGACCCGGAATGTCATCCTTTATCATCCTTGATGGTACTTCAGCTTTTACCACCAATAGGTTTCATTTCTTTATAAACATCGTATGCTGTCCGATTGTTAGGCATTCCCGGTGCATGGTAGCATTTACTATTCTGTCAGCGCATGCTTCAAACCCCGCTGTTTATGTTTTTAACTACTTTCAGCCCCCTGCGTTAATGAGGCTTTCTGCTTCGTCAGTTATCCATTTTGCGGCTTTACTTTCTTAAGGTATTTGGTCGCTGCTTTTCTAAGTACATCTGCAGCGCGTTGCCAAATATCTTCGACATTTTTACATTCCAGAGTCTATAGTAGTGTAAAGAGATCTCCTATAATTTCTATTGTTAAAGGCTGGTAGACCAGGCGATCATGTACATGTGTTCTAACCTTCTTACGCTGTTTGTGTGGACCGTGAGCGTATTGTGCAAACAAGCAGTTGGTGGTCAGAGCTAAAGTCAGCATTTAGGTATGTTTTGGAGCTCCTAGGATCAGACGTCCAGTGGTCTTTTGTTTTTTATATAGTCAAATTGGTTTCATGATGTGGCATATGACGGTTGCAAAGTTCAGATGCATCGTGTCATTACTGATCTTAAGTCTACGGCAGCTTGTCAAACTTTATAGAAAGTGTCAGTGTCATTTTTCTGTTGAATTTGACTAAGAGCTTGTGATGACTATAATGTTCATGGGCTTTAAATTGAGGCGAACTATGGGAACAAGTTCAAGTCTCACTCTGTAAGAGAGAAGCATGGATGCTCACTGTTGCTAAGGAACTTTTCAACACCATGTATTTAAATTCGGCTCCTGAGTACACGATCGTGTTACGTGACTATCGCTTTGGAATGCACCTTTCTTATTTTTTACGTTTGGAGTGCCGTCGTCATAAAATCGAATATTCTTTTGAGAATTTTTACCACAATCGAATTAAGGAGACCTATTATCACCTAGACTGTGTTGGTTTTGTAAAATTTCTTTCTCTCTTTTTTTTTTCTTTCTTTCTTTCTTTCTTTCTTTGGTACCGATTCATCCATATGCCCCCAATTGTAGGGTCAGTCCTTGAGGTTCTACCAAATCTCTACTGCCGTTAGAGAGATTTCTTTCGAGTCGACTTACATTTGTCATGTCATTGTTTTTCTGTGACCTTTTCAATGCATATTATTGCCAGACACATCCCACCACACCCCAGTGAAGGCTAAAACCCTGCTGGATACTAACCCGGGTTTAGGAGGTTTAGAGGGAGCTGTTCACTATTTGCCGGATTGTGACGCGAGAGCATTTGGTTCACTACAAGCATATCTTTTACTGTCATCGTGTCGTTGCTAACCTTCAAGTCTAATGCATTATTTCATCATGGAAGACGTCAAAATAGCAGTTACAGACTTTTCCACGATTTTTAGACCAAAATACTGTACAAAAGGATATGTGGATGACTAAGTGACGGATTAAGTGAGTTGTATGGTTGGAACAATTTTGATTCATGAATACGCAACCGAAGTTACGCACTATATCACTGAGAGGTATTTGATTGAAAAAAGCACTATTGATTCACTTTTGTGTTTGCACTTACCGCAGATTTGAGATTGTTTTGCGTGTACCAATGAACAACATTTAATTTCACTTGATAAAATGATACCAAATACGTTAGCAGATGTGTGACTGACATAGAGGCACCAAGGATGTACCGCTACGTCATTAGGACAGCAGAACAAAGTCCTACCTTGTTGTGTAAGATAGGAAGGTAGTATGCTTTGTTGGAGACCCTGTTGTTTTTAATCTCCTATTTAATAAAGCAAATGCATACAACAGTATACATATTAAAAGTACATTTGAGATGTTTTGTTCATTGTAACATTGGCATGGGTAATCTAACAACGGAATTCCTTGTCTTTTGTTTGTATGATTTGAGAATAATGGTCTTTGTTGATTCCTCAGGAGCACAGAGAATTATCAGAGGAACGTCATCCTGGCATGATAGCTTTGACTTCACATCCATAGACAACGGCTGTTTCTCCGCTTCTATGTTAGAATATACGACATTGCTATACAACACACTCCTCTTCTGATTTGGATCGTATTTGTAGTTGACGACTGATATGTCAACATAAGTTATGAAACGACTGCGACAGCAATAACAAGTGCCTAGTTGATACTGAAACAGACATCACGTCATGTCCTTTGAGGGCAATGTATCGAGAGGAAGCTTGTGTATTACACACAATGTATTTGTTTATTTGACATGTTGTGTCCTCGTGTTGTTGCAATGTGCTTCTGAGTATCTTTAAGTCACTATTAAATGGTACATTCGCATTTTGGTATTTATTTTGTTAGGTCTGCCAACAGACAGCAATCGTTACAAGAGGCATTGGATCGCCTATTGCAGTTCCACAAGAACATGATTACTGCCTTAACATGGTTGAGCTCGGCAGAATCAAAGGTAGCTGAACTTGATTCATTAGTCGAAGCCAGTCAGACAGATGAACAGACAGATCTGGAAGATCTTCAGCGGGAGTTATTAGTGAGTAATCGTCTTTATCGTCTTTTTGTCCTTTCATGTGACGTAAGAAATCGAGGAGATTCCCTTTGTGCTTGTTGTATTATGTGTGCAGATTTCTGTTGATCTTATGACGTCATAATTACAGCTAGTCTTCTGTAATGAAATGTTGAAAGACGGGTACAATTTGAGCTGTTGTAAGGCCACTAACTTTAAAAGGACTTTCCCAAACCCCTTGTTCTGCATGCCACAAACAGACAAACAAACTTCAGCTGATACTCGAGTGCCAGGAATATTCATTCGATTACTTTGCAACTACAAACGCACAGATGCGATGTAAGACCTGCGTTGAGTTTAAATGGGTAATACGCTTGTATTTGGATTTTTTGCAATTGGTTGTGATTGAGAAGAAATCTTTATCAGAAAGGTGGACGTGTGTCGCCCAACAGTGCAATATGATATTTTTGTATGGTTTTAAGACGTGTAGCAAAGGACAGCATCGTCGTTATTGAACACTTTGCCGTATTAAACATAGTTTATACTGTTTAAGGGTACCCGTAATGACTAAGGGCTGACCATTTTTAAGATTGTAAAACATGCTCTAAGAAAGCGACTTTGTGCAATAATTCCTTAAAATACGTAATTGTTTTTACCTTAATATTGGAATAAATTTGATAGTTGTGATTATTGCTCATTATTGTTTGTAACCTGAAAATATTATACAGGAATTGGAGGATGACATTGGATCACACCAAAGTATGTTTACTGGGCTAAACAGTGCTGGTCAGCAGATTATGAGTGACTTAGAACCAGGAGAAGTGCTTACTGCTCTGCAATCCAAATTAGATGACATGAACGACCGATGGAATAGCTTAGGTGTCCGTGTGGTCGATATTCGAGATCGGTATGTTCTTACCCTAATTTAAAAGAATGATTTCATTGCTGTCGGCAATGAGAGTGTACTATTGTTGTTGAAGAACTTGGATACCGTATTATTATTAATAGATGTCCGACCACTTGTTCCCTTTCATGTGTTTTACCGGAGGTGACTGTATGAAGGGGGAGGGGCATTAGTTGACATGATTAATTTCAACTAGCACGTGACTTAGAATTTTCCTCAAGTACACAATGCTGTAGTTGGTATTAACTTAAACAAACAAAGGATACATTTTACGAATTAACATACAGGTAACAAAATTAATGATTAGTGAGGGATTTTACGAATTATACTTATTATTATGTGATAAAGAATAAAGCAATGCTTTTGTTGCAGAGAATTTAATTAATTCCATTAAATGTCTTGACGAGGAGGATTTTTATTTTATAGGTTCATTTAGTTGTCGGGCGTTAATTCTATTTTGATCGTGCTATGAAGAGGCACTTCATTCAGGGGAGGCTTGATTCAAATTGATATATATGCGATTTACGACCACAGTTAACCATAGTCATCTTCATCACTATTATTGTAGTCATTACCAACTGTCCTCATCGTCGTCATCGTTGTTGCCGTCATCACTATCATTTCGTCATCATCGTCGTGTCATCACAAACGTTATCATCGTCGTGTCATCACAAACGTTATCATCGTCATCATTTTATCATCATCATCATCATCATCATCATCATCATCATCATCATCATCATCATCATCATCGTCGTCGTCGTCGTCGTCATCTTCAAGCTGGGTTTTTTAATAGCATGCTCATTATTGAGTGTAGCTGTTTCCCTTGCCAGGGTTAGGATATGTTACTAGGAAATGAGCTCTTTATCAGAGTGGGCTCCCGATAATGGACTCGATTATTGTAAACATTGATGGTATTTGAGACGCGGAACCTTAAGGCGAACCTTTTAATTTCATCTACTTGGGAGAAATAGGAAAAGGCTTGTTACGAGAATAAGGAATAAGAAAAAGGAGATAATATTTCCACTCTCAGGTTGTCAGTCAAGAGACCATTGCTTGTAATTTAATAATTTGTTATCGACGAATTCCATTGGCACCCGGGAGGAATTTTAATCCCATGAAACTTCGTGTTCATTGCACATTTATCAATTGTGGCTACTTCTACTCAGGTGTGCGACAAGGATGTGTTGTGTTATTATTATTTTTACTTTGTTATTTAAGTCTGAGTGATGGAACTGGAGAATGGCGACAGCTACTCCTTGATATGCAAGAAATTGTCGATTGGCTAGCACGTGCTGATCAAGAATTGTCATCGCAACAGCCTATTGGGGGAGATGTGGAGACTGTGCAACAACAAAATGAAAATCATCAGGTATGTTACTTGTATGCATTCATTTCTATGGACAAAATCGGACATAAGACGAAGATTAGTTGGAGATCAGTCGGAATCAGGTAGAGATTGAAATTACTCTTCCATTTTGTTTTCGTTTGTAGGCATTTAAGAGCAAATTGAGCACGCGCAGGTTGGTCATAGAGCAAGCGCTTCAGCAAGGGCGGCTGTTCCTGTCGAGACACGAAGAAGGAGAAACTGGAACGGAAGATGAACGACGCTTCAGTAAGAACGCCTTAGTGGTCCGCGTCGTGGACAACTTGCGAAGTCAGTTGATTCATGTGGAGGCACAATGGCAAGCACTCCTGAAACGATCAGAAGATTGGCAGAAAGTGATTGATACTGTGCATCATGTGAGTGTCTTAGATTCTGCTTTTGTTGTTTTTGCATTTGGTTTTATTTGCATGTAGCCTTTAATTGGGCATGAGCACTACATTTTAGCAATATGCGTGAAAAATACTCTGAAGAACACTCTGTGCCCAGTTGATTTTTCTTTTATCGTTCGTGTGATTAATACTGTACTTCATTTCAGTCGTGTGCATTGTTATTAGTGAACTCAGTTACGCAGCTGCACGCAAAAATGAAAATTAGAACCCCATGTGTATTTTTGTTACTGATGAGCAAATCTTTGTAAGGTTTGCTTAGACCTGTTTGTTGTCAAGGTGGTAGTCAGACTTTGGGTGTTTACCGGTCTTGAAGAGTGACCTATGACGCTGTTGGCCTGCTGCCCCTTGGCCATATTTGCCAGAGTACCTGCCAGACGCCCATTGAAGGCCACCAAGTTCATTTGTTTTACGTTTGAGATTTTGAATGGCCCTGTCATGTCTCGTTAGTTGTGAGAGTTGAGAAAAAGATAAACGGCTTTCATCTGTTTTCAATTGGGTCCCGCTAAGTAAAGAGATAGACTTAAACGCCCCAGTGAGTTGCCGTTTTTGACAAAATACGAAATTAGTCTCGCTCTTCTTGGTCAGCTTTGCTCAAGGTGAAGACACCTTGTCATTAACGCGTTCGTGATTGACTGTAAGGCACCTTTGTGGTATTAATAGCAATTTACACCGTCATTTGCTGTTAGAATTGAAGTACTTAAGTGATGGTGACATTGGTTAAAGATGATATCTTTGCCCTGGAATTCATCATCCAGTCGCTAGATTTGAAATCGTAGCCAGACAGTTACTAACGAATGGGTTCTGATACCAATGCAGTTCTGGCGCAGGCAGGAGTATACTCGACTCGAGCTTCTTGATACTGTTATTCCTGAAGAAGGTAGTGATATTGAAGTATTGCACGATGAGAACGATGAGTTGGGAGCTAGATCACCGTGTAATCATAAAAAAGAGGAAGAAAAACAAGGCACAGAATCCACTAAGAATGTTGAACACAAAGAGACAGTTTCGGTTGAGACGAATGCACGTGCATTGGCCAAAGTACAAGAAAACACTTCTCAATTTTATTCGCAGTTGCTGCATCAGCTGATTAATCAGATGGATGATATCAATCGGCGCCTTACTGAAGCAGAGAAGATTCGCAGTGAATGGCTGCCAGCAGATGCTTTAGTTGTGGATGTAGCTCATGTACATTACGAAAATATCAAGGTAATCCTCGTTGCTTGGTATTGGCTTTGTGCCCTTATTCGATTGTTATCTTACCTTTGATGATGATGTAGATGCCGCTTGTAGTAGTTATTGTTTGGTTTTTTTTCCTGCTTAATTAAACTACAAGTAGTAATCAATTTTATTACACTGTGGTTACTCAATCGCACAAGGTGTATACAAAATGTGGGTCCATCAAGTTTTGACTGAGTCTGCTTCTTTTGTGTAAGATTACAACTTTGTTAATTTCGGCCTTGCTCCATTTCCCTTATTGTCAGCAGCATTGTGTAAACCGTTTGAATGAGCCGCTCCCTGTTTTGACTTTTTAAGCGAGCTTAAATCTGATAGCTGCAGATATTTTCTGTTAATGTTTATGCCATCCCCTACTTGCCTGTGTTAAAAATATACATTCTAGTTATTGATGCAGAACTAATGGAGTTATGTCAGTGAAGGAGGCAGAAAAAGGAAGGATGCTTTATTCAGAGAAAGTGATTTATTAACGTAGAAGCAGGATCACCTGAGAGGATGTCGTATCTGTGCAGTGAGAGAAGAGAGGAAACACTGAAAAAACGAACAATCATGTTCCAAATCAGTGTTCCAAAGCATGAAGTCATGCTGGTTTTATCATTTACTTGTGCTAATGGGCCTTGTTCGTTCAATGTCCTGTCTGCTTCTTCTTATACACCATTGCCCTGAAATACTGCACAGCAGCTGAGATCGAAATAAGCAAGGTTTTGATCCACCCGTGATGTTTATAATAACTTTATCCCAGGAAAATTTCTACCGACATAGTCACTGGTTTCTCTCCACTATTTCAAATTCCACTCCCCCGTTCCGTCTACCTGTTTTGATTGAGGAGAGTCCATTATTTCGATCCCTGAGTATGTCTTTCGTTATTTTAGACTTGAGGTCCTTTTCGATTTCACCCTTAGAATTTCCTTGATGACTTGTCGAATATGGAGACGTTTTTTGAAGGCATGGATGGTACTGTTAAGGAACTGCGTCATGCTCATGATGTCACAGTGGCCAGTACATTAGAAGGCCAGATTGACAAACTGCATCGTCGATGGAATCAGTTGCATATTGATTGTGTTGATCGTCAGCGTATGGTAGAGGCATTCTTAAACGAGCTAGATATTCATGGCGCTGGATTTATGCAAGGTACGTTAATGTATGGACTGCCCCGTATTATTCACTTCGAAGGAATTTTAAAGAACTTAGATGGTTCATCGACAAAGGAACTGCTACCTCGGCCATCTGCCTAGGTAGGATTTCGGATAAGAGCTGCCAAACTGGAAAACGAAAGGCCACTGTTTAAACAGTAGAAGAATGATACTTCTCCTGATTGTAGGTTTCAACTAAAGAACTGTGGTAGTGGAAAGGCGTATTTTCGAAGGAGGGGTCATTTGAAGGGTTTGGGTGGTAGCTGGGGTACTGCGCGACGAATATCCTTATGTTCTTTGTGATCTGTGAGAGATATCTTATTTGTAGAAATTGTATGAGGTCAAGTTTTGTACGTGTTAAGACATCCTTAATAGAAGTACGTTGATTTGTGAAGTATACTTTAAACATAAGTCTATTACTGGGCAGTTACTAAAAGCCTTTTTTTGTTCGCCAATTTTTTATGAAACGTTAGGAAACAAGGAAAGTTTAAAGGGGCAAACATTTGTTGGCATGGTTACAAATCGGACCCATTCAAATGAAAAAAAAAGCAACAATGAAAAACGCGACAAAGTGAGCGTTAGATACGCGATGATGTCATCTAATTGCTAAGAAACGACAACTTTTGCGGTTTATTATAACAAAACCAACCCTTTATCCATCTTGTCGCCCAGAGACTCTGTCATTCTGTTTCTCTCATTGTTACGCAGGGAGTGTTACACCTCCATGGGAGCGTGCATTAGCCGTCAATAAAGTGCCATATTACATCAAGTAAGTTCAGATTTTTATCATTTCCATTTAACATATCTAAATAATTTATTATCGAGGAACTCGTTACCGAGTGTAGAGGTTATTGCTTTTGTATTTCTTGGTTAGGCTGTAGAAAGTGAGTTTTGACCTAAATTCATCTAGTTTCAAACATCTGCCCTGCCGTTGGCGTCCAGAAAATTTATTTTAGCTTTTATGTACCGACGCCATTCGGCGATCATAAATATCTATTGTTTGAATAAGTAAAGAACTCGTTTGCTGGAGATGTTTAAGTAGGTAATGAAGTACGTAGTTAGTTAGGTATGAAGTTACGTAGACAAGTAGGTGTGTAGTTACGTAGGTAGGTAGCTAGACGGGTGCCTAGCTGGGCATGTAGGTGAGGTGGTTGGTAGGTAGGTTGGTAGGTAGTTTTGTAGGTAGATAAGTAGGTAGGTAGGTAGGTAGGTAGAGGTAGGTAGAAGGAGGTAGGTAGAAGGAGGTAGGTAGGTAGGTAGAAGGAGGTAGGTAGAAGGAGGTAGGTAGGTAGGGGGAGAGAGTTAGGTATGTGTAGGTAGCCTTGTAAAACGGTTGTTCATGTGAAAATGTGTGTTCTAATGACTGGTCATCACTTTTCTAAACAATTTTATAGATAAGATTTATATCATAGATAACTCTGCTGATACGGTGGAAACTGAGCTCTCAGATTACTGACATAAGAAATAATCCTCCACTTATTTTTCCGCTAAACCCAGTTGTCTATTGATCAGAATCATGTCTTAGCTCAGTGTATCTGGAATGTGGTGTTCATGGTAAGTTGAAGTTGCAGGTACACTTCCATTACCCTTCTCTGTAACGAGGGAAACTGATTGCTTATATTTTTTTTAATTAATTAATAGATGAGTCCGCTTGACTTGGAAATAATTATGGTGAGTTGGCTGTACGCGAGTCCTTAAGAAGTACCATGTTGGTCCGTCTCAAAAGGTAGTAATCATTGGACGTACGAAATAGTTGAAAATATTTGGTTACGTAACTTCTGAAGCCATGAAAGCGTACAGTAGCTGCCTCTTCTGTATTAATATTCTTCCTTCATTGCGTTTTGTAGCCATGACAACAAGAGTACTCAATGGGATCACCCAAGAATGACAGAATTGTATCATACGCTAGGTGTGTATATCTTTAGATTCTTATTGCAAGGGAAGATGGATTATTGCTTATTTTGTGGATTAGGTCGCTTGTATGGTCAATGTATTGTGTAGTTATTCTTTGCCGTGACCCTTGTCATTGATTTACAGTGCATGTCATCTGTGCTATCATTCTGTTTGTAGTAGAATTACTTGAGATTGAACATAATCATGGTACACAAATGACACTATCAATGGTTTTAATTTTGAAGAACAGCAGAACATTGACATTGAACTGTCGTGGTCTAGGAAAGGCTTACCATTGTCTTGGTGGAAGCTTAGGATTTGTTGATATGGTATTTGATAGGAAATATCTTTTGGCTTTTTCTCCATTAGTTTCGCTATCTCTACAGTATGGAGTTAATTCTTAAAGTCAACTGATGGCGAGTTTTCTTCTGGTAACCTGAATTCATCACACTCCATCTTTTATCTTATACCCTCACAACATCTTGCCGTTTGTACTTCGTTGACCACAAAAGTATTTAGTTCAGTAGGTTGCTGTATCAGTTTAATCTAACCTCAAACTAGTATTCCACGCAGTAGCATTTTTCTTGGTATTAACTGGACAACAATTGTGAATGTTCAAGCCTCCTTACCACTCTTACATCTTAGTGTGACCTTTTTTGTTTCATTTGTGGTTATTACCTTGAAACATACAGCAATCTCTCGATAACTCGAACCTTCAAGAGACCAGTGAAAATGGTTTGAGTTATCGAATGTCTAGTTATTAAAGGTATTTCTTTATGATAATATTGTGGATGGGGAATGTAAAATCTGTTGGACTTGGCAAGTGTTCCAGTTATCAGACGTTTACTGTATCAAGATGTACAATGAGGATAGACATGTCTTCTTCAGGTTTCTATTTATTAGACGCCGTATGGCGAGACGCCCAACACGTCTTTACGTCAACCCTGCGGGCAGCTTGTTAGAGTTAAGGTCGTATTTAATCATATAACGGGACATAGACAGGCAGAATTGTCCTCAGCCTAGATACTTAAATGTAGATCGAAATGTTATTTAGAAGTGTCTTCCCGGCGTTGGTGTTTAAAGAACATTTTAAATCACATTAAGACACTAGGAGATGACAAAGCAACGCGGATAATTTGAATGATAACGCTTTGAAACTGAAAGAAGACACCTTATGCTGTTTTGGCTAGACTGTTTAAAAATATTTGCTAAGCTTTTTAAGATTTACATATGTGTCTTTTGCATTTGCTGTTCATGTATTCTATTGCAGATTTCTTGGCAGGCAATGATAAATACAGATAAAAACTATTCTAATAGAAATGCACTGGACACAGGCTGAGCTTTGTAGATATTTTGTAGCCAATGCATATGTAGAAGAGAATCACATTTAGAACGACTCGTTGTGAACCATTATGAAAAATATTTCGTTAGACACACGAGGTTATGAGTCGTCAGAATATGATGGGGAGAATAAACAGCAGAGTTTAAAGTCGGTGGGGAGGAAACCAGGCCGATCAGAAAACAGCCGCCAAAACGCGCAAAGACAAACCCTTGCTGTCTGCAAAGCGCTAGTTTATTTTGGTTTAATGTAGACAGATTACAAAAGCCTTAGATGAATAGACGAGCCTGTATTGCCAATCATTCAAACTTGTCTCTGTACAGTTAAGCGAAATCTGGAATTATTATTGGATGTAAATCTATGGCTGTCACAAACTTCAGATGTAATGTGGCTATTCTTCTGAACGAAATGTCGTTTGGTGGATATAACAGTATGGCCTGCCTTGTACTCGCTAAACTGTAAGATGTTCAAGAGCATGACCACCTCACACAGTCTCTTTTCGTATTGCTGGTGTTTTGTTTGGCTTATCGCTAAGATCACGTGTCAAGAAAATGTAAAGAGGAGAACCATAATCGCATCCTACTTTCATTCTTTGAATGGTAAAATAGACCAGTGATCGACCGAACAGGAAATTTTGGACTGAACCGGACACTGAGCGGAACTCTAGATTTTGAAATCGACCGAAACGAACGCCGAACCGAACAGCGATTTCTAAAAGTGACCGAACCGAATACCGAACCGAACTCTAGATTTGGCCAGACTGAACACCGAACCGAATTCCGGATCTCAAAATCGGACGAACGGAGCAAAATAAACTCGAACAAAATGAGAAAACTTCGCCTTGCACCTTCAGGGAATGAAGGCGGAAGTTCCAAGGTCACACACTCAAAAGTGCAGTACTTTTTCTGATAATTGCCAAACCGAACAATGCAATTTGAAATTCCGAACGGAACACGGGACCGAACGTTCGGCCCTCAACTAGGCCAAACTGTTCAGCAAACCGAACTGTTCGGTCGATCACTGAAATAGACCCCACTCTTTCACCGAACTTGTTGATGGTGCACTTTATTGGTGGTAACTCCGCCTGTTGATATAAATATCGATCGGTTAATGGTATCCCACGATAAGCTACAGAAAAATCCTATCATGACTTATCTACGTTTTCTAGATGAAGGAGTTCTTAATTTTTAGTGATTGTCTTTATGAAAGGATATGCTAAACGAATACCTTCACAGTAACTTGGTATTATTTCGTTTAGTAGTTTGCTAATATACGATTCAATTTTCGTATTTACAGCCGAGCTCAACGATGTCAAATTTGCAGCCTATAGAACAGCGATGAAATTACGGTGCATTCAGAAGGCTTGTTGCTGTAAGTAATGTATTTAGACCGAATCCTTTGATTTAACACTGCCACTATATTATCAATATTACTTTTGTTCACCTACGAGTTGTATTTTTTCTTGAAACATTCGTGTTTTGCATTCCTTTTAGGACACCCTTATCTTATTTCTGTGTACTCTCGAGTAGTAAATTTAAAATGATATTGAAGTAAAGTGACATGTATACCTGGGGTACTTGACCATCCATTGACTCAATATGATCTTGTTTTTCATCTCGACTGCATTCTGTCTTATTATTTGTAGTGGATCTTGTCAGCTTGAATACGGTGATTGATGCCTTCAGCGAGCATGGTCTGAAAGCACAGAATGACTCCTTAATTGGTGTACATGAAATGGTGGCGACTTTGATTACTGTTTTTGAACATTTTGAATTCAGTAATAAAGATGTCATCAGTGTGCCCCAGTGTGTAGACATTACTCTCAATTGGATCTTGAACGTATTTGACAGGTAAACACATTCAATTTTTGGCTCATGTTATCTACTGCCAATCTTCGTCTTGTAGTATAGCATAAGTTATTACAATACAATCGTTCCCATGGTATTTATCCATTCTTTTTACATTGATTCGTTTTGAAGTGGGTTACTGGAGATGCACGTTATTATTATTGTAATGTCTGAAAGTACACATATTCTAGGAAGTAAAAGAGTTTCTGGTTTCTGTATCTAGCAAGACGCACTAAAAATGAGGATTTGAATTATTACTCTAATATCAAAATGCCTTTGTGATAGTCCTTTTCTTGACCCTTGCCCATCAGTTATGATTATTACAGTAAACTCTCAAAAATAATCGAAGCATATAAACGAAACATATGAACAACTTCATTATTCATTTATGTCTATGGGTATTGTCATAAAAAATGACGCATAATTTACAACCCTTGTCGCTCTCAAAAGTATTCGCTCTCCTTGCAATCGTAATTGATGGGAAGGCAATAGACCCTTTTCACATTTCACTGACTTGAAATCCAAAACGAGGCTAAGGTTGTTTCTGCACGAATCTTGACGGGATCTTCTACTGCAGTGAAAAGGATCTAAGATTTAATCGCCATTGTTTTGAAATATTCTTATGGATTTTTGCAAGAAAACTATGGATCAATTTAGTTTGTTCTTGCCTGAGGGAAAGTATGTTTCTT
>JANTCA010035032.1:0-11355 GCA_024741275.1 Chironex yamaguchii
TCTCGAGCCAACTCTTTATTGGCTGAGATAATTATAAACTTTTTAAGTGTTTACATGTGATTGTACAGAACCATAATATTGTTATTGCGGTTTACCGCTTTGATAAGGCACCTGTCCACATTACTAAATTTTATTAAAGAGCTCATATAAATGCGAGAGCTTTACCTCTGCTCTTTAATTAAACAAGGGCTTAGTTATAGAATTTATAAATTATAGTTGCCTCTAGCACGGCCTTCGTCTATTTATCTGCGTGTTTCTCTGCCCTATAGTTATGACAAATAAAGTTTTGTTTGTACAACAATAAAGGATGGTCTTTATTACACCAGAATACTGAGTAAAAACAAGTGAGTCGGTTCAAGATGGTGCTCGGTTTAAACTTTTTAGGTGTGACCATCCAAACACATGAAAATTGCTTCTGAACGTCAAATGTTTGTAGACCAAGTCCTCTGAATCTGGCAAACAATACCCTAGTGAACATGACCTGAAATGCTCCTGACTCTTAACTCTTGCTTCGCCACTGATCAGGTCTTTCAGACATACAATAAATTCTCTCGCCATCTTAGGAACGAGGGCGATGAACCACGGATGCTTGGACTTTAGCTCCTCATCAGGTTTTATGATAAGATTTCTAAAAACCTAGATCGGAGTCCCATAAAACATAGTTGATAGGCTGGAATGAAATATTTAATGTCGCGCTGAAATTTATTAGTGAAATTAGTTTTGAACAATCTTTTCGTAGCCCAAAACTAAAAAATCACCTCGGACTCCCATATATCTATACTTTCCTTTCTCGCGATTTATACTCTAAGCTTCTAAACAATGACAGACAAAAAATCTTTTAGCTTTAGCGCAACATCACAATATTTCAAGGCGAAATTCATTATATTTATAAGGGGAATTAAGCACCCATGCTATCCCGAAGAAAATATTACGAGATTCACGATGTAAACGTATTTCATTAATAAATAAATAACATTTTGTGTTCTGATTATTATTTTGCTTACACTAACGCGCGGACTGAGGAAAATTAATACATGTGGTGCAAGACGTATTTGTGTCACAGATTTATTAGATTTGCTTTAAGTTATTCTTTCTGTCTTCCCAAATAGAGCTTATTGACTGAAATTAGGATACTTGTATTCTAAACAACCTCACGTGCTCTTTTAATCGAAGGAACTTTGCTAATTTTGTACTGTTAAGTTATTGACTATTAATATCGCTAAACCTTTTTGACATAGTTTGTATCATTTTGCCACAAATGCCAATAAGCGACGTTTAGCTTTCTTCTTGTGTATCGTTTATTTAAGAATTGACTCCTTTCTTTGCAGTCCGAAACTCAATCCCAGAGTTACTAGGGCTATGCCTCAAAGATTTAATTGGGCCTTACTTTTCCCCTTTAGTTCTCACACTGAGGTTTCATAGTCTCTCGATAATGCCCCCCGTCAGGTCTAATTTACTGTAATAAAATTTTAATTGCATAAACCATAAAATGACGTACTAGACAATTTTGCATTTTCTTTGTGTCCAGAAACTCGTCAAAAATATAAACCTGGAAAACAAATAGAACTTTAGAATGGTTTTGTTTGAATGTCAGATGATGTTTATGGCTCACAAAAATCCCTTACTTTACAACATGAAATCGTGAGTTGGATAGAACTGGTTGTAAACATTATATAAAGACAAATTTGTAGGAAATCTTTCATACCGACAAACAATCTGGAACCATCCCTCACGTTTACCGTTATTGCACAACATATTACTTACATAACATATAACAATGCCCACAGCAAACATGTTTTGATCTGCAAACAGTTCCATGACCTTTGTCCAAACAGTTCCATGACCTTTGTCCAAACAGTTCCATGACCTTTGTCCAAACAGTTCCATGACCTTTGTCCAAACAGTTCCATGACCTTTGCTCATGTGAGCTGTTAGAGAACAGATCGTCATCCTGTATCATTTACGCATTTTCGCCTTAGTTTGTTACGCAAATCGTACCTCTTACAGCTAACAATTATTTACTGATTTGACTTGACAGGAAATATCACTTTGCAGCATGCCCTTTTGTACGTTTTCCATCCCCAACTTGGCTGGCAAGGGTACATTACAAAAGAAGCTTAGACAATCAAGATACCTGAGCTTTGAATACAGGGTTCATCACAGCTGGGAAATTCCTGTACTTCCTGTTAGGAATTTTTGGTGGAAAAATGCCTTGGATGAAATATCGGAAATTGCAATAAAAACGACTCGTAATTTCTTCAGAGTTCCTGTAACATGATTTGCGAGTTTGACAAATGTCAAAATTACTCTTACAAGCGCAGTGTTGTCCTTTAAGAGATGTCTTGAATCAAGACTCTTGATTAACTCCATCCTGCTATGTCATTTGCACATTGCTCTTCGTTTCTGACGTGATACTATTTTTTCCGATGACGTGAAGGAACCAATATTGATAATATTAATTATTTTTCCTTCCACAGCATAAGGCAATGGTTCTTTGTTGCCACCAAAGATGTCAACTTCCTGTGACATAAAATTCCAACTATAATACAGCCAAACAATATCACAAGAGTCTAACAATATATATTGACGTTCTATATCAAATTAATGCGATCAAAGTGAACAATCACTGGACTATCTATGACGGTCATCGAGCTTGAGGTAGTGCGTGGTATTTGTCAGGTGGGTGAAATTGTTGCATCAAAGTGATATTGTATGACATATAGGAGAAAGAGGTTATCGTTGCAGTTGGGGATGGAACAACCTCTAGATGCTGGGTAGATACTCCGATCATGGAGCTACGGACATGCTATTCTGAGGACTCGATTTTTGATGCCATGATGTCATAATCCTAGGAATTAGCACCAGCAAACGGTTTGCCCAAATAGCACCGCCGTGGGTCTAGTTTATAACCAGTAGAATATAAAATTCATCAATTAATCCCTCCTCTGTTGTTACAGTCGGCTTTGTTTGTGCAGAAGGCAACCGAAGAATGAAGGTTAATCCTGTCGTGTCTCATCACACCTACTCAGCATTTTGGAGATAAAAGTTTTTTTTGCACGTGAATTTATTTACAGTCAAGACACTCCCTGAAAGTATCGACAGTAAACTTACGATTTAGTATTTCAAATGGTTAAGGAATTTTCGTGGGTTGCAGAAGCAGAACTTTGTATCAAATGTACGAATTACACTATCAGCAAACTGATTATTTTGCTCAAAAAGGTGGCCTGAATTAAAGTCGAGTAGCTAAAATTTGCTTGTGTTATAATCGGTCTTTACAATTGTAGTTTGTAAATAGCAGTTTTCCATGTTTCTTATCAAAACAGATATAATACAGAGAGCCCAATGCAGTCATTATTCTTGCTCTGTCAATGTTGCATGAATTTATTCACGGTATACTTCATAAAAAGAGGTTTCTAGTTTTTTTTATAATTTATCATCTCAGTATCTTGAACAAAATTGAAATGTTGTTAGAAATTAGGTTACATATGCAACGCATGTTAGGTGAATGTACTGTAGGGTACTGATGTTTGCAAATGAATACGAAACGTTTCTGTGAAGCGAGACTTGAATATTTAAAACTAACAACCAAGGACCCTTTTCTCTCGTAGTCAAAGCAAAACTCACATTATTTCGTCAGAATAAGCTTGAAAGAAAGTATTTAATGAGGTTGGACGTAGTCTCGCTTTGACTTCAAAACTAGGTCTGCTACAAAAAGAGACAAAAGCAGTGTAAATTTAAAAGAGTATCCATGAAAAGAAAGTCAAAGTGATACAAAGAGTTTGATGTCACTCAACTCAAGACTCATTTGTTGACCGTGCAGAAATACCACCAACTGAGCTATGAAGTGATCAGCGTAAGCAGAGAAGAGTTTCTACGTTGCCGCGCGTTTACAGCTCCTTTCTCCGCTGACTCACGTCTATCTTAAAAAGGTTTCGAGTTGCTTTCAATGGGTCTGACACCCTAACCAAAGTTACCACAACCCATGTTTGTAGTCAGGAGTCCTGGGTTAAAGGTTTGTTGGTCAGTTACTACTACTTTGCTTCCATCGATTGTTTTGTCAATTTGTGTCTTGTTTCATTCGTGCTGTGTCATAACAGCTGCTCTGTTTAATGTTTGTAGGCCAACAGGATGTTCTGACTCGAAATGACGACGATGACAAATTGCTTTTGCAAATTGGATTCAATAAAACACAATATTTCATTTTTTGTTGACACTCAGAACGTATGTCTGCAGAACTAGGCTATATACTATTACGACATGGCCATTTTTTTACAATTGAATTAAATATTACTTCTTAAGGAGATTAATTTTTGCCACGAAATTACCGTTGCAAAAGTAGGAGATCTTGAAAACGTTCCATAACCTTGTCTATTAGCTCAAAATTGTAAAGATCACAATAAATTTCCGAGTCCAGACAAATTTCCAGGCAAGAAGTATACACAAAATGCTTTTTCATAAACTTATTCAATGGTGATCGTTAAGGATAAGATTTTCGTTCAGTGATTTGTGATTATTGGTTAGTAAGAAGCGCGTGTTTTGTTCTGTTTTATGGGAGAAGCAGCATTAATTGATTCCACCTTTAGATCTCTCAACAGAAATTTCGTTCAGGGTTTGGCTTTCGTATTAATAAACGTCACGAATATTCGCACCCAGTCCCCGATTTTTGTCTCTGTTTTACCTGAAGTAATCTCTCTCATTCCTCATATCCAAAAACCTGTTGTTTGGATTACACCCTATGTTTGTCGTAGTTTTCATTTGGTTTCCAGTCTTCAGGCGTTTAACATTTTTCCCATTCAACTCGTCCATTTTTACACCCGCATGTTAGAACAACTCAATTTCCAGCAATAGTCTAGTTTCATATCCATGGACTAGCTCACCACAGCCAACTGTGTTTTCCTCTACGAATACAAAATGCATGAATAGTTAGGGTCCCTCTATGCTTAATGGGTTTGTATCCTACTATTTATTGTCCAAGTATGCGGTTAACAATTTATCATTTTTGCCTTGGTAAATGGTTGCTACCTGTTGTTTGCATGCAATAACACATCCAGCGAGCTCTGGATGTTTAGATAGTCGACGTATGTGTTTATTGTTGTTGATAAAGTTGCGAAGATTATATAGAAGCATCCCCGTCTAAAAATACCAGACGAACGAGAACGGCCTTACTAGTACTGTTGATGAACGTAATAAAGAAACATGGGGTTGTAAACGACGTCGAAGGTAGAGACGAAAAGAATTCGATAGCAAAATTGTATAACCTAACAGAGGATTGACGATATGGGAGAGAGTGTATTACGAAAGATTTTTGGCAGTAACAGAGGGTTATGGCATCTTCACTCTCAATGGACACTTATGAATTGATGTTGTAACAAACCTTTTAATTTTTAATAGTCCATACGTCAAGTCGATTGCTTGTTGGATCAATATCTACTCACTTCTTCTGCTTCTTCATCCTAGGCTTCAAAAGGTGCAATAGCTTAGTTGACAACTTTCGTCTTTGGTGAGCTCGTGTAATTACGTCACAAAAATAAATGTGCCGAGTACGTATCCCGTACGTCATTTCTGCTATTTCGTATTTCTTTATTTTATTATTTAGCATTGCGAAGTTATCTTGAATTAAGCCGATATATTTATAGGTATATTATTTGTCTTGATTTCTGGGTTTTAGTTTATAATAATGTGAAAGAATTTTTGTTATGGCGGCCGAATATAATAGGAGCTGGCCTTTGTACTAAGGTATTAACTTAATGATCACGAATCAAATTGATTATGGAGTTGCGCCCTCTTAAATTAAATTAATTTGTGTAGTTAATTTCATTTTTAAAGGGACAGTCTTCTGGAATTGCATTATTCTTTGTTTGTAAACATCCATGTTCTTCGGAACCAATGCAGACTGAAATTCTTTAGGTTACTCTGGAATATTCATATTATGATCATAAGTCATCTTGTGGTGACATGAAAATTAACGACATAGTGTAAATAGAATCTGCAATAAAAAACTAAAAGTTATATTGCCCTTTGAATAAAAAGATTCATCAGCAAAATTTTGATTTAAAAGCTCTTGATCATCGGCTTTATTCTAATTAAAAACAATCTAAAATTACAATCTGGAAATCTTTAAATAATTTTCCCTTTTCCATTCCTTTCTTGTATTTATTTTTTTCAGTTAAGATAGGAATATCCACTGGGATTCTAATATTAAGTTTCAATGTCATTTTACAGATAAAAACTTGCTTTGTTAAGCCTTGGTATCCTACGTAATAATATTATTGATGAACGATTACTGTGTAGATCAAGGAGAAATTTGTCTCAGTTTGGTTTATGTGGATTATTGAGTTGTTAAAGGACACTAAGTCTAAGATTGAATGACCTTGAATATAAGGTTCGTGGTTTAAATCCGCCCTCAGAGATGTCATCTTAAGTGTGAGAGGAGCTGCTAAATCTCTAATTCCAGGCGTAAGGGATCATGAGGTGTGGTCGTAACGAATGGAAGAACCATATGCTATTCGACAGATCCATTAAGTAATTATAAAACCACTGAGTACGTACATGTGTGTGAGCACCTATACGGTAGACTGGTAACACTGTGAGAATACAGTTAATTGTGCGACAACGACTACAGGTAATGTTGATAAGAATGTTTTTGGATGCAAGATTTACTCCGGCAGACAAACTGTTAAGAACTTTGTAGTGTTAAAAAGCTGGAAGCTTACATGTTTATGTTTAACCAGAACACTAAGGAAACCATGAATTTGTGCACAACAAAACATTTCTGTGAAGAATAAATTACGGTATACCCAGTTTATAGTCAAATCCTTTTAAAAAATATTTGTAATCTACACTTGAGGAGTTCACTGCACACACGATGCCACAGCTACTTTTAACAACTCGACCATGATCCTTATTCTCAGTGTGACCAAAAGTCACCGTTCATAAATCTGCAACTGCATCATATGGGAAAATACAGTACATGCAGTAGTGAAATACTGTCAAGTACAGTTTGTACCATGATCATACAAGTCCAACCGGGTTGATCACGATGGTTTTAAATGATATTTGTTATGGTTTATAGCTAAAACATTTCCGTGAAGTCCAATTACGCGACAATGGGGTTTCTAAACTTCATTTCTTCCATTCAATAACCAAGAGAAGCAGTGCTTTGTAGTGTCTCAAAGAAGGATTTGGATTAAAATCCTATTTAACTTACAAGGGAACCTATATAAAAGAATTTTAAATCATAATGTAGTAGACGCAAGGATGCATTAACAAAATAACTTGCATGCAGAGTAGACATAAGAGGCTTTAACGACACTGGGGGTCGTGCTAAGGCTATAAGAAATATCTTAATTGACAATCGGAAAGAGAGATGCCAAACACCAGACAGTGGTACAACTTCGCTGATGCACATTGACTGTGTACCATGGCTACACAAAACTGGTGTAACAACCACGAAGTTTTATATCTTTACCCACAGTCCTTATCCGAGTGAAACTGGAGATAACAGGCTATCTCTCGTCTCTATGTAAGCTGAAACATGTTTAACTTAACATTTTAAAGAGTTTTCAACATTACTTTAGATTTGTATGTGCGAGTGAACTAGAAGTCTAGGAGTCGTTGCTGACCGAATACTATGGAAGATTTGTTGGATCACCACGAATCAGGTTATAGTTTATATTGCATCTTTTACTTATTTTACACCGTTATGTGAATAAATGGTAGACATCATAATTTAAGGAAGGTGCTGTCTATATGTAAGATATGTTACAAATTATTTTCTCGATATCTTTCAAGCTGTGAAGTGTCTTGCCTCAATTATTTTGAAGCCACGTGTTACGATGTCACAATCTAGAACTGAAACTGATCGCCAACTATTACGTTATGTCTTTTATCTTTGACCACGGTGTTACGAAAACTTTAGACATCCACCAATTAGAGTGTGCCCAATCAATGGCGTATATTTTAACCGCCAACGTTAATTATTCCTGTCACAGATTATTAAAAATAGATTGTTCTACTAAGAGAAATTCATATCAACGGAAAGCGCAATTCGTATGGGAGTCATGTAATCATGTAAGAGACCTGCGGCCATTAATAATGCAGTAACTGATAGATGCGGACGATTCAGGGTGTTGCGCTATTGTAACTAAGCTAACTACGTCCGTAGAGTTTCTGATATTCATTCGAAAATCATGGATAAATGGTTAACTTTGGCTATCACCCTTATTCAGCTATGGATGGTTGTGAGTTACTCATCTTTTCGGCAATTAATTCCAAATGGATATCACGTTCAAGACTCATGTGGCAGGGGAAAAAAATGGCACGGAGTTGGTCATCTCAACCCTTCAGGCGGAGGTACTCTGAATCCTTTTGGTCAGGACTTTTTCAAAGAGGGAAAGCAGTGGACAAAAAGGCTTTGCTCTATGGATTCAGATCACGATGGTATTACCAACGGACAAGAATTAGGTATGTTGCTAATCTTTGTCTATTAATATATCCATGAACAATTGTCAAGTCGAATCGAGAGACTGAAACAGTATTTTGACCTCTCCTTCTATTAATGAGTTTAAGGTGAAAGATAGCCATGTGTCTCGCAACCTTGCAGTAATTTTAAGTGTTATGTTAATGGTTGTAGCAAGTATGGAGAAACATCAAAATGTTCACAAACGAACATTGCTTGAAAAACAAAAGATAACATTGGTTTCAAATTTTGAATGTGTGTACAAATATTAAAGCATAATGAGGCTTGACGTGAAAAATACTTGTGTACTCTATCTGAGTGTCTAATTTTTGCTCTTCTGCAAGTGGATAATCCACAAAGCATGTGAACAGGTTTGTTTTGTAAGGCGTACAAGAGGAAAAGTGACATAGACAGTCATAGTTATTAAAGCGAGCTTAATGCACCTGCTTGCACTAATAAGTATTTAACATTTATTTTGCTTTCATGAATATGCTATATTGTTCACAGCAGAAACAGACCCTTCGTTAAAAATGACACTATTTTAGGAACGCTTGCAGGTATTTAGTGTGTTACTTAACAGGCTATAAGTTATTTTATTATCTGATAAGGGCAAATATGTTGTGTTGACATTTAATCCACGCTGGCAGAGTAGGTTACTTTTTATCTTCATGAAGTGATAGAAACCTGTATCGGAATTATTTTGAGCCGTGTGCAGTTTGCAAGTCAATCATGTTGTTAATTGCAGTCTGTTGTTTGTAAAAATTACAGAAAGGGTGAGACGTGTTCTTTTTTGACTAGTCGATTCAAATAACTACGAACACGACCCACTTTTAATTATCAGACCATTAAGAATGTACACTAATTTAAAATCTAGTGTTTATGTCTCGATGCATTTTTAATATCTTAAAAGAAAAGTATTTTGACTTTTGAGTTTCCTGCAACTTCATAGAACCAGTCTGAGTCCCTGCAAGCAATGTGCGACGTAATAGTATCTTCAGTTTTGAAATGATAGAATTGAGGCTCAGTGGAAAATTTTAGCTTCGTATCAATGGATCGCTATCCATGCCTGAGTTTCTGATTAATTGATATCATTTTATGAGCCCGGCAATGAATACCTAAAAAAAAAATCCATGAGCCACAACTATTGGGTGCCCGTAATGGGCACAGAGGACGGGGGAAATGTTAAAAATAATAGACAGACGGAGCTCACATAACGCGAGGCAGCGTTTTCATTTGAGTCCTTTTTTCTGTTTCAAGGATTTACTACAGTAAAATACGCTACAATATCATTGAAAGGCTTGACGAAACCACAGCAAAACAGTCTTTGATCATGAGAAAGGGCACTGATGGGTAGAGCCAACGTCTAGGGTCGGTAAGCTATACGTCCGAGTGAGGAGTAAATTCAAGAGTAAATGGGCATCCACGAAGATGTTCGTTCACTCTCATTAATCGTGCACAATGTAAGTCGCATTATCATGGATGGATTGCTGTATTTTGGAACGTTTATTTCCGGATATGCGAGTCATTCAAACGCAAAAGTTAAAGTGTTGTTTCAAGCATCAAACATTTGGATCAGGTTTAAAACAGGACGTGTACCATTTAGTCAATGCTTTCAGAGAAATTCCGTTTGCACGTACATCTGTTGCTGAACCGACATCACCTAATTTGCTAATCTAGCTGAGGTTATTTTGAAGGGCGTGAACTTTGATTCGTGAAATAAACTATGAAATCTGATTGGTCAATTCTGCGCAGGTGTGAGCACCGTTTCATATAAATTTCTTACCCATATTTATGTAATATCGCGCAATCTGCGTGGTATGCTAAACTTAGGCTAACGTGAAAAAATGTATTCAATTAATTGCAATGTCGGAACGCACGCTAGTAATAGGAAGACAAATATTTGAGGTGGATAGAGAACACAAAGATAAACACCAAATAATGTCAGAAATACGTCTTCACTCAGCAACACAGGAAATCCTGGGCATAAATGTAGCCAGGGAAAAAAAGACTTCGATTTTTCCCTTCACTTTTCACTCGACTTCGGGAACCTTTGCTTAATTCTATGCAGGCAGGATGAATTGAAAGGTCGGTGTAATCAGGCATCTTTGATGAAATTGGAGGGCACAGTCAAACTGCTCAACAGATATGAACAATAGAAATTTAATCACTTGAGTCGGTTTTTATAAGAGCGAAAGCCCCTCGACTTTCGACTACTCCCTCGATAAGATGGCCAAAAGCTTCCACGTTTTAATTGATTTGTGACGAGAGAGAAACCTTGAGGAAGATAGAGAAGAAACTGTAGAAACACTACTAGTTAGGGTATTCAAATTTGGGATATGACATCGAACATCTGATGCATTTAAAAGCCCTGCGACGAGATACTCACGCAGTGTGCTAAAACAATCATAAACACCGTGATGATAAGGAACTTTGATCACGTAAGAAGTGCTAGTTTGTCCAACTACAATTTACCTCCTTTTATTAATTCGAGCAAGTTGCCACATCTAACAATAAGTAAATGAGGCACTCTACAAAAGCATAAAGGTGCATAAGGAAGCGATGAATCAGTAAAAAGGGCATTCCTTTTCCTCTTATCAGACTAGGCGTTTATTCGAAGTAATAATCCATGGCATAAAAAGAGCGGATAGAAATGTTTGGCCAAGCTCAGTTTTAAACTATAAAGCAACAGTGGATTTAGATCATAAATATGTTAGTTTGGCATGAAATAAGGTAGTTTGGCATAGAATAAGGTAGTTTGGCATAAAATAACGTAGTTTGGCATGAAATAAGGTAGTTTGGCATAAAATAAGGTAGTTTGGCATAAAATAAGGTAGTTTGGCATAAAATAAGGTAGTTTGGCATAAAATAAGGTAGTTTGGCATAAAATAAGGTAGTTT
>JANTCA010035043.1:0-20677 GCA_024741275.1 Chironex yamaguchii
GACAGATCACCAACCTTTAGTTGCAATAGTGACACGGAAACCCAATAACCAACGTCATGCCAGATACCAGCAATATTTGCAGTAATTTTCTTTTGAAGTGAAGTATCTTTCTGGGAAATAAAATTTTACTGTTGATACATTGAGTCGTTTGTCTGCTCCAGCAATCGAGTGCAATGAAAATGTCACTTAGACTGAAAACGAAATTTTCGAGACAGGTGAAAAATTTCACAATATGGGACATTTATCTGACAGTACAGTCAGAAAATGTATCCTGGCCGACAAATTGCGGTTTCCAACTATGAGAAAGATTCTGCACAAATTTCAAGACAACTGCCATATTTGCAACAAAAACTTTTCTTACAGTGCCCATCCACGTCTAGCAGGACATTGACTGATATATATATTGCGGATAATTTGCTATTCTGTGACCGACTTCCCCCTGTCCCGTTTTCAGGGAGAGTAAACAGAGGAGCTGCTTGGGAGACATGAAAGAAAATGTTACTTTAAGTACAATCAGATTTAGTACCAGACTCCTTTTGCCCGTGGAGAATTACTTAATGTCAACATGGCGTCTCGGTCTACAAACTCAAGAACTAAAAAGATCCACGAAAAATTAACAAGTAGCGTAGAAAATGGAAAATTTTACGAAGCTAGTCAAATGGCACGTACTTTATTTTTCAGGTTAGTTGCTTCGTTTTATCTTCAGTTGTACTAATCTCATAGTATTCGACCTGGTATCAGAGGTTTGTAAATTCATATGGCCTGAGAACGTAAGTATAGGCCTCGAATAGCGGAAAGTGAAATTGGCACGTTAACATTCCCACACTCAGTTATTGACTCGCTTTGTCAAAGCTTCTCACATTAACTACTGATGCGATTTGTAAATGGTCTGTTTCCTGCCGTTGGCAGCACGTTTTGGCTGTGTAATGGAATTGTGTAATCTTAAGTTCTATTCTGTCCTTATATTTCAGAATGTATAATCCATAATTGACCATATTTGTAGTTTTGTATCTTTACATTACTACTGGTAGGATCATTACGGGCATAAGGTATACACTGAATAGCTTACTGATATAATTACATGGGTTTTAGGGACACTAAATCATGACTAGCAACTATCTTGTGGAATACTAGTTGATGCCTAATCAAAGTAGTCTTGTATTCAGATTGATACTACTACATTACATCCCTCTCTTTCTTAGTTAAAATTGCGTTCGTAGATTGAATTGCATAATGCTTAATTATTCATAACTGCTGTAATATCCACGGTAATATCAATTGTATTTTATTTAGGCTACTTTTAAACTACATTACTCTACAATACAAACTACTCATTAATAACTAAAGAGGAGAGGTTACTAGCACTTCACTCTTTTTTTATGAAACTTCAATTCTCGTTTACCTTAGTAAAAATTAATAAGGTATTTCAGCATTGTTCTTTGTCAAATTGGCCATTGTGCACTTGCTGTTTCTGAGTGTTTTGTGCATGTAGTCGTCATTTCCCATTTGTCCTGTAGACTTTGCGGGAGTACATGTATCTGGTATTTTTTTTATATGTGCTGTATTTCGAGTAATTGTATGCTCATCATTTTGTGCCATGCACATAGGTTCTATCGTTTCTATTATGATGCATGGTTGAGGCTTAAGTGGTGGTGTTAGTTCGTTCTTTTTTTGTTGAACAAGTATCTTTTGTCCAAGGTCAATTTCAGACTCTTGAGGTAGATTTTGCTCATCTGCTAGTCCTTTGATGTGAAGCTTAACATGCTCATCTTTTCTCTTTGTGGGTTTTATTTTTTTGTTAAAAGACACCTTTCTACTTTTACTTATTGTTGATACTTCTTTTTGTAGTTCTCTTCTTTTCAGCAATTCGGAATGTGATTGGCATGTTGTACTATGTGGTGTTAGACGGTAGTGTCTCAGAAACACATATAGTTCTTGTTTCCAAGATCCTGTGTCAGTAATCATGGCAGCTCTAATAGCTTTTCCTAAAGTACCCATGAAATGTTCCACTATTGACCTGGGACCTTAAAGGAGTTATCTTTTTATGTTCCATGCCAATAAAATTACACCATGCTATGAACTCTTTTGAATTGACTGACAGACCATTGTCCGATTGCAGTATTTCTGGGATGCCTGCCCTGCCTTGCTAAGATGACATCCAGTTTAAGAATAACTGATTGTGTTTGTTTGATTTTGCAAGTTTAATGGATGATCTCAACTTCAGAAAATCAGCTGAAGTCATGAATGACTACTAATAAATGCTGTTTAGTTTTGAAGGCACCTCAGAAATCAACAGAAATTTCATTCCAGGGTTTGTTTGGCAGTTGGTCATTCAAAGTGGTCCTTTTTCGTGTTTCATATTGTTAGCTTGATAACAAATTCAATTTCAAAACGATTTCCAATTCTCTTGCAATGATGGCACACAGTTGATAATTTTTTCATAATGTAAAAGGTGCAAAAATAATACCAAAATACAAATATTTAAATACCCTTAACTTTTGAATGATTTGATCAACAAAAAGTGTACTTATGTTCAGAAGAACAAGGGTTATATAAAAACTGGTAGCCTGATTAATGTAATTCATTTGGTAAAATGACGTTTGACAGCTTCATTTATTTGTTTGTCTAATCATGTCTCTATGCTACAGATATATCTTAAGGTGTCATAAGATGATTTTCTTGGCCTATAGTGTATCAAACTTGTATGGTTGTAGTCTTAGTGACAACCAATGTATTCTGACTGTCGACAGGGAGGTTGTTTTTTAAAAATTCCTTCCAATGGTTTGTTGTCTGTGATGATTGTAAAATGTTATCATTTTCCAGAGAGACCACACAACAGCAAGATGTTCTCCTTCTGTCTTACTGTATCGTGATTCATTGTCAGTCATTGACGTACATGGATATTAAATAACTTGTATATTGCCATACTTATGAATTTGAGTCAATATACTGCCTAATCGTAATGGACTGGCATCAACTACTGCTTCTGTTTATAGTTTAATGTCAGCAAGTAGGCAATTGATTTCCAGTCAGCTAAGCAACTGTAAACAGAATAATCCATGAAACTCGTGCGGCATTTAGGGGAAGTTTTCATCAAGAGTATGTAAATTGATACAAATGGAAGTTGACAGTAAAAGAATTTGAAGTCTTTTGGAATTACCCTCACTGTACTGTAGCTATTGATGGGAAGCACGTAGCACAAAGAGCCCGAAGAATTCACGAGCCAATTGTTTTAATTACAAATGGTTTCATTCTGTTGGCCTACTAGCTGTACCTCTTTGCAACAGATATGCTGTTAAGAAACCTCTTCAACATTGAAAAGGTCTATTCCATAATTTTCATGCTCGAGGCCTTAAAGAATTGAATCATGCCAGACATTCCGGCTCCATGCAGATTATTTTTTTGCTTATGCATAAAACCAAGCAGATTATTTTTTGCTTAAGCATAAAACCATGCAGATTATTTTTTTTGCTTAAGCATAAAACCAAGAGAAATTATTAGGAATAAACTAGGTTTTAGACTGAATTTGCAAATCTGTTATTAGTCAATCTTAATTCAAAATTCAATGTTGTTCAATTATCTACACCATCTCTTTTGGAGCTGTCATTCTCACAATCATTTTTATTCATATTAAGAATTTTAGTTAATATAGATACGTATCTTAGAAATATTTTTGTGCCTTTAATACTTTATTAATTTAGCTAATATCCATAAGTTACTGTAGTCAAGTGTTGTTCACACATGGATTGTTTACAATGACACTTCATGATACGAAATGGTTTTGCATTTCTTTGTAGGTACAAACTTCAAAATAGATTTGATGAGGCAATACATTTGCTGTATGACACTGCAGTTTTACTTTTGAATCATAACCAGGTAATGTAACATTTTTTATCTATTGATATTATGATGTCTGTTTTTAGCCCTCCTTCTTTTGCTGTTGATCTCTGTGATTTTTCAATTTTTATTTAGTTAGGTCTTTGCCTAGGCTAGGTGAGCCACCTTAAAACAGTGGGTTTATTCAATATCAAATCATCTGTAGGATGGTAAGATGTCATTCTTACGTCACGTATATTATTCAAATTGTAACCAGTTGTAGGTATTATTAAAACAACATAATCCTCTAAATTTGAGCTGCCAATTCAAAGCTGTTCAGGAAAATGCCATCTACCTGAAACATGATTCACAAGAAATATGTGGGTTTACAAATTCCCTTTTTCTTCAATAAAATGTCAACCTTTTTTGAGGTATATAGCAATTAAGTTTTGGCATGTGGAAAATATCTCAAAAACGTGATGTGGCACAATATATAAATGAAAATTTCTTTTTTTAATGTGTTCCCTCTATTACAGTCTTAAAAGGAATTAAAATTAGGAGTTGTTTTTACATTATTGGAATACAGTTAATAATCAAAAATGAGTGTTGTTCTTTATGTACTTAATTTCCAGAATATGCCCAAAGGAAGTCCAATGACAGTAGATTTTCCAGTTTGACAAGATGGATGAGTACCTAAAATGACACTTTTCATGCCTTCGTCTTTTTAAGGTTTTTATTTGGTCGGATTGTCTTAAAATACTAAACAATCCAACAGCAGAGAAACAAAAACAATGTCACAAGAATATTTACATCTATAAAAATAGTCCATTGTACAAAACACTTGATAACATATTAACATATTTTTGTATAGAAATAAGTTTTACAAATGTCGCTACAGTTGTGTTATGAGCTGCACCATGTATCTTGTATGTTTCCAGGTGTTGTAGGTGAACTGGTAAAAAGAATAATGTTCTTCACTAGAATGTAACACGAATCACCACCCTTAAACCATTTGAGGACTTGTGATAGTCAAGGGGGATGCTCATGCATTCCTTGCTTGAGTTACAGACAAATTTGTAACATCTTGGATAAGAGATAAAATGCTATAGCTCAAAGTGAGTGACAATTGCCATTGTCAGGTGGGCCACATTTAACAGTACTAATGTTAGTGCAATATTTTGTATGAAATTATCAAGAAGTGGCCATTGCTTAAGTTACTCCAAGACGTTTATTTTCTCCCATGTAGTTAGAAAGTGGTCTTGATATTGGACGATTGCTTGTAAAGTGCTATAATGATTGCAAAAAAGAAATAACTGATGAGTCAGTTGGTAAGTAACCGAGGTATTTGTTTTGTGGACGTTATTATAAAAGGGTTTTATAGATACCAATGCAAGACTATTGCTAGTCTCTTGTTAGAAGCAACTTGTTATGGAATGCAACATAAAGAGTATAAGATTAACAGTAGCCAACGAGTTATGATCAATAATACAATGATCTGACATAAAATTTCAAAAAGATCTCTTGTCATAAATAATCTAGTTTAATAAATGGTGAGATGTGGTTTTTATGGCAATGTTCATATCTTTTTATAAAAATGTAATTCTTCGAATTTTTTCCCAGATCCTGTAATGTGTTGAAAATCTGTAGGCACTTTTATGTCCTATGTTGAGGATGCTTCCCTATATTGCATTTAGAGTTTTTAAGTTCTATAGGCTTGTTAATGCCATCAAATGTTGTTTTGAAACTTATTTATAATGACCACATATTTTAGCGAACAAATGGATCTCTACTTTTATTATCGGACTCGTTCTACTATTTGCATTGAAAATATAACTTACCTTTCTCCTTTAAAATGATTAGGTAGACTTGTTCATATACTTCAACTTTGCCAGAGAGACTGTTCAACAAGACAAGACTACATACGAGAGGCACTTCTGTAAGTCCTAAAAATGCACATTTTAATGTTTGTACAACTACTGAAGTTTAAAGCTAAATTCAGCACACCTAAGAGTTTATTTCTTTATTTACATGGGATTGCAGTCCAAAGGTAATATTATTTTGTGTTCATTATCTATGACTGCTTATGTGCTGTATCATGGTTTCATAGCTAATATATTAGATGAGATGTACCCCCTGTCAATAAAAGGGAAAGGAGCTTACGCTTAAGTTGCATTATTTTTGTGTTCAATATGCTGTAACTCCGTAGATCTTAAAAATCCTAATCTTTGTCTACTCAGTAGCCATGGATGATTGAAGTTTATCATACGTATATACAATATTTCAGACTAGATTATTGTATGATTTCTGTAAAAGTAAAGGTCCTTTTTGTGTGTAGGTGAAAGGTGTTAGAATTGCTTGAATCTTCACACCTTTTTAATTTATAAGATTTTATACTAATGCACTGTCAAAGTCAATTTTAAATTTTGTTGTCAATTAAGTATTTTGAATGGTCATGACCATGTAGATACTCAACAAATCTGCTCACATTTAACTTATGGGTTTTGATTAAGGTGTCTGATTGGCTAGTTTCAATCTATGTTTCTCATGAGGTCATCATGTATCTATACTTTCTATGAAATATCTATATGTGTAAGATGAAAATATCTCTCCTGTATGTTTGCAAGTAATGTCACAAATTTTCAAGGCACCTTTCAAGTTTATTTGCTTTTTTGACTGTCTGGGTTGCAAAATGGATACCCCAATTTGCTGTTTCTGCAAGGTAGCTAGGCTGCATATCACTATTATGGAATACCCTGAAGCAAATGGTTTTAAATGTTGCACATTTAAATGTTAAAGAAAAAGAACAGCAAAACACCATTGACATTAACATTATCATTTTGTTATCTACCATAATGCCTTTAACCCCCCCCCCCTGTCTTGGGTATTGTTATCATCAATGGGCTGCTATTTCATCATCATCATCATCATCATCATTTTCCTATTATCGTCTTTTTATCTTGAGTTATGAGGTAAGACGGGTGATGGTGGACCTCCATTCGTTTATGTCCATAGCCACCTCTCTTCTGATGTTTCATCTTTTCATGTCCTCCTCCATGTTCCTGCTCCAGGTCTTCTTTGGTCTACCTAGTGGTCTGCGACCTGGTTCTTCCAAATGTTTTACCCTTGCCAGAGGTTCATCTTCGTCTCTTCTCACCACATGTCCAAACCATCTCTGTCTTTTACCCAACAACACTGCATCCAGGTCCCTGACTCCACATCTTCCAGCCACCTCCGAGCTGCTCACATTGTCTCTCCAGGTGACTCCCGCCATATATCTCAGCATGCATCTATCACAGTTTCTTAAGATGTTCTTCACATTCTCTGCAAGTGGGAAAGTCTCTTCTCCGTACAGAAGCACTAATCTGACACATGCTTCGTATACTTGACCTCTTCTTTTCAGTGGTATACTTTTGTTCACCATGAGTCCTGTTATCTCCCTCCATTTTTTCGAAACTGACAAAGTCCTGCACCTTACTGCCCTCTTTGATGACCCTTCACTGTCAAGCATATCGCCAAGATAGCAAAACTGAGAAACCTCAATCCTGCCTGCCTCCACCTCAATGGAGTCATTTCTACGTGGCTATTCACCATCTACACATATGGGACAAACAAAATTCAAATGGGCTGCTATTTCTGTTGTCTAATTTTGTTCATATTTAGTTGTTCCATTTGGCATCTCAATTTCAGCAAGTCTTTTTACTTCAGCTTTTTCTGATCACAGTAGTTGCTTGAAGTCTTCGTTTTTATACTGTGCTTCCAAAGAGAAAGAATTAACTGTCTTTTATCAATTGCTATTTTTATTATTCCAATTTTTACTGTGTTGCTTATATATTTCATTTTTGACAACTTTAAACAGAGGCTTTGAATTTTGTTGTATACAGTATAGGGAATATTCTTTAGTTTATACAATTCTCTGTAATGAAGGAAACCTGGACACACTTAACTTGAATTGTTTTCTGCTGTAAATGCATAGGATAATTTATGATGCTTTCAAATAAACACTGTATATAAAAATGTATATATTATGCCAGTAACACATGTATATACATTTAACTGAGCATGTGTTCATAAGTGAGGGTACCTTGGCTTTCATCAATAAGTTTAATGGGGTCATAGATAACTGACCTCTCGACACTTGTATTTTGTTAGTTAACCAGAAATCTATTTAATGTTACATAAACGTTGATTTTCTTGTTTACAATTGTCATTGATAGCTTGTACTATTTTTTACACTATTTATAGGTGGTCTAGTCAAGACAACAAATATGGCCACCCTAAGTTACATTTAGCAGCAGCTCAGAAATATTGGGAAGGTAATGACTTGAACTTTATAAATACATTTAACTGAAGAAACTGACATTACTTTTATTTATGTTTAACAATTTCTACAGTTGCCAACCATAACACCCTTTTCATCTGATATTATGCATGCAATTTAGAACATTAATAGTTAGTATTGAAAATGCGAATTTGTGTAATTATTTGCTAGTATAGAATACTTTTCAGTTGTGATAGTTTTTTCTCCAAGCCAAAAGTATAATATTAGTTTATAAATAAGGTAAACATGTCAAATATTTCCGGATTTCATTGATCATTAGAAGGAGGCGAGGCAGAATGTCATTACTTGAGAACCTGCATAGGTCCTAACAGTTGTGTTTTAACTGTTTATAACTGGAGACTAGTTATTTTGCTGAATGCTCTTCCAAATTTTTTCCCATAGGGTACTAGATAACATGTTCATGCGCATAACTTAACTCCTGTGTTAGAGAGATATGGTGTTAAAATGTTTACACACATCTCATGCTAGGACACAGGTCAATATACTTTGGGCGACATGTCTTTCCTTAATCCAGCTGCGATCTAGAGTATTTTCTTTGTGATTCTTGTGTTTTTTAATTAGCGCTGTAGTTAGGACGTTTCTTAACCTTTGATTATGAGTTGAGTTTTTCGCGGCAGAAAGAAATTATGGGCAAGCAAGACAACACTTTATCTACACGTCGGATGGAACACAATGTGCCACGTTTTTAGTGGAATATCACGTAACATGTGGGTTTCCTTCCGAGCTGGATCTTTTTGTGACGCAAGCAGTATTACAGTGAGTATAGTTTTGTATATAAATAGGGAATGTTTATGCTTAATTTTGTGACCTATATCTGGTAAACAGAATGCTGGGTGGTACTTAAACGTGTTAAGTATTAAGTATGTTTACACAAGGAATTTGTTGTTGCACTCCAATTGGTAAATTAGCGCCAGATGAAAAACTTAAAAGATGAGTTTATTACTTAAAACAATGTTGTATCAGTAAATCTTCATGTTTCGTGTATGGTTATTGTCCCGAGCATTCGTTTTTCTAGTTTTTAAGCATTAGGCTTTTGGCATACTGTGATACAATAGAACTAGCAAAATATTTCTGAAAATTTACGTCTTTCAGAACACCTTTGAAACTCTTGTGGCCTTCTTAAAGTAAAATAGTCGAGATTAACTGTATGGAAAACTTAGCTCAGGTCTCTTTTGCAAAAGAGATGAGGTAAAACAAGCACAGTTTCTTGCTGGTAAACTCGCAAGTCTGGGCATCAAGCTCCATACCCTTTAAGGGTGGACGGGTGCTGGAGTATTAGAGCACCCGGTATGATGCAAATGCTACGTAATCTGAAGAACTTAGGAGTTTTAGAGTTAATGTAAATGTTTGTATTCTTTTTCCATTTTACGCCATTTAATTGAATGTATGTGTCATTATTGCATGAAAGCATGTTGGCTTAGAGGCGTGTGTATATTTTATCCTTCGCTAACTGATCGATTTCTTTGTCGCCCACATATTTTTTTGGCAGTATTATTATAAAAACCTCGAAGGCGTTTCTTGGTTTTCCTTTTCACACCCATCATGTTGCTGGCAGACTTCTACCGCCTTTCATTAAGCGCTATAGTGTTTGTTAATGCTAGTATTTGGCCTCGATAATGTGGAGTTAAGCAGTAAGATATTGTGTTCAATTTTTCTATGTAGGTTCTTATGCTTGAGGGATAATCCGACAGCCAACATCGTCTTTTTCGCATACACTAAATGCCATCCTGGTATTCGACGAAAACGACAACCGTATCGACATCCGCTTTTAAATTTTGTCGCATTTCTTCTCTTAGCAATTGAAGGGTAAGTTGTTGTTAACACATAATCATATTTCCTATGAATATATAATTGATGTTTTATATTTTGATAGTTTAGATCGACTGGAAGTTTTTCCTTTTTTCGAACCTTCCTTCAGGTGCAGCCGAGATGACTTGGAGCAATGGTTTTATACTTTTAAAATCTGTCATAGCCACAACAAACTTGTAGAAGAGAATCCTATTGTCACACGGTAGTGGAACTGGGTATACTTGTGGTCTTTTTTATGTTGATTAACTGGAAACCTTCATGACAAGTGACAATATACTACCTTTAATATAAACCAGAAAGTTGAATGTATTTTATCATAACTGCAATAGGTATAGTGTGTAACAGCGAGCAAGGCTTTTCTATATGCCATAATAGTAATGCCTTCGATAAATACAATTTCATAAACTGATTTGTTCTAGTACTTTTGTTCGATATTCGCGACTGTGGAGATTTGAATACAACTTGATGTTTTCTAATGCCTTCCTTCACATCCTCTCCTTTATTTACAGTGGCTCATTACAACAATTTTCTATATTATGCGAGCAATATCAACCCTCTTTACAGAGGGACCCAACGTATATGGAGGTAGGTTGTCAAGTTTGATAATTTTTTAAACTTTGACGTAAGCTTGCTTTTGTTTCATCAGGAATACTTAACGTATACTTTCCGCGCGCGTACAAAACAATTCATTGATCGAACGTGTTTACTAGACACATGGAGTAGTTAGAGAGTAACAAAAAATAATTTCCAAGTGCTATAGTTGTTGGTGCATACATCGAAAATTTAATTTTCTGTGTCTTCCAGGGAGTGAATAAGTACCTGAGGACATGGAAGATTCCGTTCATATTTTCTATAATGCTCTTTGGTGTTTATCCAGTGATCATAATAAGCGCTTGCGTATGCTTTTGATGTAATTAAACATTAAATCCAATGGTCTTTCTGCACTGGTTGCATGGAGTTGGTAAATTTCTTAAGGTAACGACCTTGATCCCAGAGATCTGAATGCAAAGGTATTGGATAAGGCGTTAACATTGTTACGAAACTTGATTTTTGTGAGTGGTATTGCTTCTGGATATGGTCATAGGCGAGTGGCCGAGTGGTTAGAGTGCTTGCGCTCTGATCACGTGGTTCTGGGATCGAATCCGCCTGGCGGCACCATTGGCAAGTGCCTGAAAACCATATGCCACGGGTCAACCCAAGCCATGTGAGGGAAATTGGGTACGACGAAATTGCTAAGAAGCCGTCGGATGACTGAGCTAGCACAATACCACAAAACATCGTGGTTGAGATCATGGGTGTCCAATCTTGTTCCACCAATTGTTCACACTGGTTTAGTCACTCATGTTCAAGAACTGCAAATTAGTTGTGCACGCGCTAGTGTGCAGTATAAAGTCGCAGGCTGGCTTTGCGGTCAATGCTCAAATGAGTGATTGTAACTGTGCCTGTGCAAGCGTCCTAAGAGTCACGGTTGCTAACCACGTGAACAGACAGGTATCCTCGATATCGAGCGACCGGCCATTATAAAAATATGGCTTCTGGAAAACGAGGTGCACGTTATAGTTAACAGGTAACTATTTCCTCGTTGTGTTTTCGAAAGAGCTGGACTACTATAAATAAGACCATGAACAAATTTACTCAAGTGTAACCCTATGGATGGGAGTGGACATACAGCTCCTTGCAATGCCCTGTAGTAGCATGCTGTCCCCAAAGCTGAATGAGAAGGAAAAGTTAAGATATTTGATAACATAAAACGTTTAGCAGCCAGTATCTCTTAAAATCAAAATTCTTTTGCTCAGAGTCAAGATTTTGAGTCAGTCATAGATGCCCTTTACTCAAGAAAACAGAATTAGCTTTAAGCAAATTTGGAGAAACCGCTGAATTTTTTATCTCTTGTTGGATTATCTGTGATCCTGGACTATCCCAACCCTAGTGAGATTTTACCAAAGCTGTTAAGCCACTTTGACTTTTTAAGCTGCATTTAGAGGCATTTTTGCATGACATGGCCAGGTTTTTTACAGTAGTAACATTAAATTTAGCTTACCATCTATTTACTACCAGGCTTCTCGGCAGAAATAGGGTGCTTGAATTTTTAAACTCAGTAAGCTAAGACCGAGTTTTGACAGACGAGGTTCCTGTTTTATCATAAAATCACTATTTGATGAAATTGGTATGTTACCTAGAGAATGTGTCAGGGAATAACCGTCAGCAGAAAACTGCTGCTGTCTGCTTGTCCTCAATCGTCTTCTGGTCTAAGTATTGCCTTACGTCGGTAGGTAAGCATGACTTAAGCACTACTAACATTCAGTGACGCGACTGTTAAAAATTGTTTCCAACATGCCCAGAAAGACACCAGTTAATATAATATGATGTTTGTCGCGGGCGAATTTAACGTAAGCTGGTTTGGTTTTACTACGGAACGTCTGCCTTTAAGCCTTAGGCAAAAGCTCGTAAGCCTTCAGGACAAATTACGTAACTGTGTTATAACCTGAAATTTGTTCAGTGGAAAGGCAGGAATGGGCAAAAGTGGCCAAAGCATATTGGGCCAGGAACGTTCAGAAATGCGACAAGGTCAAGACAATAAAAAAATTTACACTACAAAGATTGGCATTTTTCTTCGATCTTTCATTCGTTCGTTCATTCGTTCATTCATTCATTCATTCATTCATTCATTTATAGCTCACGATCGTGTAGTTACAATTGTGGCTTTACTTGGCGCTGCAAAACTTACAAATCGCGTTGAAAACTTACGTTATTGTGCTAAAACATACTAATATAATATACTTGTACGTTTTTAGCGCAATGTCGCAAGTTTTCAAGGCAAACTTTACTTCTTTGTGAGTGAAAAAATTTGTAATAATACAAAGAAAGATCCCTAGGAATTTTGTCTTTCATAGAGACAAAAAAAAGTTAACGAAATTGGTTAATGCAGTATTCTTTCACGAGCTTAATCTGCAGTATTTGTTGATATACTAAATATATTAAAACAAATGTGTCTCTTGAGTAGATTTTTGAGGCAAGAAATGTACAATATGACTTGCTAATTAGGATATTCTTAGCATACGAAATGCAAAACAACTTCTTGCGGCATAGAAACTGTGAGTTAGCTTATGGCCAACTTTACGTCACAAATATCATGGAGTCGCAGTTACTGACAACTTTTTTGGAAAAAGTTGAGAAACTATGAAATAGAGTGTGACTGTAGACTGCAAAATGTATATTTCCAGTTAAGGTTTTACCTAACTCATTAATACTCTTTGATTTCGTTATTAAATTTGTAACATTTGGTCTCACATTTTGTATTTGAAGATTGTAATCTCTTGTAGTTTTGTAGTCTTTGTTATGATCTTTTTGTAGCTGTTAAAGTTGCATTTTAAGTGTAAACAAATTACTTAAAAAGGATGAAATGAAATGGTAAAGTCAAGATTAATTCCAATAAATGCAACACAGTAACAGCTTGGTTATCAGTGCACACCATTTGTGCATTATTTTAAAACACGTTTTTGCTTTCCTTCCTATAAATTCTCAGTATCTGGATAAGATTGGCCAGGAGTTCTTTGGATTACCTGCCAAAAAGAAAGAAAAGACAGGAATACTAGGAATGCTAGGTAAATTAGATATTGTATTATTTAAACCACCGACAGGATCCCATCGAAGTCTGTCCTTGTAGTTACTCTGTACGGAAAATGATACTTGTAAGCATTCAAGTTATGGAGGTTTGATTGACAGACGTTTCTTTAAAATTCTTTACTTCCTTTCATGTTTTTTTAACATCTTCAACTCCAAACAAGTGTTTCGGTTCGTTGAAAATTTCACTTTCCATCAAATTACTTGTCATGATTTTGTTGTCGAATAAATTGCTATTGAAATGAGTGATAATCTTAAAATGCATAATGATGGCATATACGTCTCGACATTGCATTGTCGTAAATATTAGCTATCACTTTTGTTCATCTTTATCGTAATTAAGCATACCTTTACAAGTATTTCATTGCGTTAGCGTCCTTCGGCCCATATCCTTAGTTTCATTCGACGTTCGGTCAATTCTTATGGATGATTAGGTTTGGCATGAATGGCTTGTGATTTGCGGACCCAGACGTCTGTTTTTATACTTGCAATTTGGATGAGATGGGTCAACTTTAAAGTCGGAGATATTCATATCGGAATCGGACACGCTGATTTTGGACGGGATGCATTGATTTTGGACAAGGATACATCAATTTTTCATGTACCTGAGCATATAATTGTTAGAATGTTGATGGTGCACAGCATTCTTATAATTATTGCCATTGTCAATTTGTTTATTATATTTTGCTTTATTTCTATTTTAGGAGACTTGTTTGAGAATATGTTAACTCAACCTTCCGTGGAGGATGGGATAGAAATGGATGTTGCATCAGAAGACGTGGAATAAGATTAAAAAATTTCACTTTAAAGGTCTCGATGGTCGGAGTATCTGTGGATTGCTGTTGCTATGCCATTTATGCCATTTGTCACTGCTAGTGAGTGTCTCAGGATTAGTCACCTTACCGACGGAGAACTCACGTGATATTATGCTTTAGCAAAGACATGTTGCTGTATTTAGGATTGCATCTTGCACTGGGCCGATGACCGTAATTTTGTGATACACATTACACATGTAATGACAAGTTTTTAAACTTCTAGTTGCATGTCACTGACATTAAATTTTGTGAGCGAAAAATTAAACAATTGCTATTGTATTATGATTGCAGAGGCACGTCGTGCCACCTACTTGTTAATTCATTTATGGATGAGGTGCTAAAGATTGAAGGACTAATGAATTTGACATGTAACTTTATATGAAGATGTCATGAATTACCCGACGGACAGAGTGTAGGGACTATTGCAGCGCCCTGATGAATGTATTTCTGTATTTCTTGTGCTATATTCTATCTGATATTAATCGCTGTGCCTTGTTGAGATGCTGCTATACAGAGTCCCTTTGTTTTACCCTTGTACGTTGAGGTGACTGCTCTTTCATGAGTATTTTGTTGTAGTCTACGTGTAATCGTCTGTACTATTTCTCATGTTCTGTATGCCCCTTTGTCTTCCTTTAGGTCACGTCTATATTTAACACTTAATCAGCATGTTACTTTCCCCTGTAAGTTATTACCTTCTTCAAGGAGGGATTGTTTTCGTTACCGTTTGTTTGTTTGTCTGTCTGTCTGTCTATCAGCAACTTTGCGCAAAAGTTACGATCGTACTCTCACAAACTCGATCGATCTGTTTATTGGTTCAAGGAAGAACCCATCAACCTTGTGGGGTGAGCCGGATAGCTGTCTGGATTCTGGATCATTTTGACCCGCAACCAGCGACGAATTCTTCGTAGGGAAAACTCACTAACCTATCACTGCAGCCCACATTTGGTAAAGATATATTTATAAAGCCATAGCAAGCGAGGAAACCATCACACAAAAAACGCTGTTCCCATGACGTCTGTTAGTATAGCTCATTTGAAATCTCAAAAAAATCGAAATCCCATCTGACCAATTTGCTTGGCGGAGTTTTGCGCTCTCAATGTCCTTCAAATGAAATTTAATTTACTTTCTGATTTTGTTTGGTGTTCGTAATTTGTCTTGCTGTTTTTGCTCATTAAAGTCGCATTCAGACTTGAAGCGTTGCAATGCGTATCGGTAAAAAAACATTGTTCTGTTTAACTGGATACGTCGAGCGTGTTTAGTTGGACATCAAGGTATTACAGAAATGATGACGTTTTACTTGCGTTGGGTTAATAAATCGTGTCGTCGGATTTTATTTGTTAACCGAAGAACGGACGAGCGTTCTTCTTGATTGTTGAATAAAGGGAAATATGACAGTTTCAAAAGTACTAAGGATATCCCGAGGTAATTGGCATATGCGCTTGCATGTGTAACCTTGTAAAGTCCGGTAACATTACTTTATTGATTAATGAGAATAAGATGTTGGTTGTTTGCAAGTTCGAAAGGTACTCCTTTTTCAGAGAATGGATACAATTTGAAGCTCATTATCATTTTTGTAATTAGTTCTTGTATAGTGTAAACAAACTATTTTCACATTGTTTCGAGAAGTTGTTCCTTGTTGGGCATTACCCTGCACGCCTGTGTCATGCAATATTGAATTTTGTTCTGTCTATTTCATGCGTCTTCAAGTTTTTCGGTGCAGAAGACTTGAGATCTTTCGTCTTGTCGAAAACACACACCGCAAATAGTAGACAGGACGAAAATTGGTTCGATTGTGAGTTTACCTCGGTCCGGTTCTTATTATTGCTGATATCTACTACCTTTAGGTTATAATGCATCCACTGCAAGTAGTCCATCTTGTCTCCGAAGCGTGTTCTTGCCCAATAAACCGATTTGCACAATTGAGTCTAGTCATGGCCAGTATGAATCCAAGTAGCCTGACATTGTTTAAGAATTGAGAAAACCTGTACACGAATTGTGCGATTGCATGAAAAGAAAAAGTCGAAACTGTGCCACACTTCCATGTGAAGGTAATGGAGAGATTGGAAGATGCACTTTTCAGCTGCATTTTCTCTTTCAATGAAATAAATTTCTTGAAATAGAAGTGGCTTTTGGATGCCCTGGATGAAGCTCGTGAACCTGGACTTTAGCGGGTTTTTTGTTTCGGTGTGTAAGGAGGTGTATTATATATCATTCGACCCCCATTCATTATCGAGTTTCCCTAAGGGTGAGCCGTTGTCCGGGGGTGCCTCCCTCAGGGCTATAGCGGTTTTTCCATCCACAACTTCTTCATAAAGCTACAAAAGATGACTGCATTTTCTTGCGTCAAATGTTTCCCGATGATCTCAGAGATGCTGAGACCTTCTTTTTCTTGACATCAGATATATGAAAAATGATATTATGCAGACAAACCTAAGACAATCTGCGATGCATCAAAACTGTTGGCTGGCTAAAGATGCCTGCATCTCCATCTTGCAAAGTCTTTCCAACTTGCCCTTACTGCATCCCTATCTGTAGCAAGTACTGAGCATCAATATTCAGGAATGAGGCTGCTGAAGACGTATTTGAAGTCAAAAATGTCTGATTATCGGCTAGACAGCCTGATTATCATTGCTTGTGAAAATGACGCAACAGACAGAATAGACATTGAAAAGCTTGCCGATAAATGGTCAATAGCAAGAAGAATTGAAGTTTGATTTTTTTAAATTTACAATTAAAGCTTAGCAAAAGTTGATTCAGTTTTTATGTAAATGAATACCGTGTAACGTCACGGTTACAGTTGGAAATTTATGTTGCAGAAAGCAAAGATTTAAGACATTATAGTTATAAAGTGAAATTGACAAATGAGCGTTTCTGTTATTTTCAAGGCACTTGAAGGGCGTGGAACCAACATCCGATCATTATCAAACACCCCTAATCCTTTCCTCTAAAATCCGCCCCTGCGCAGCAGCCTTATCATTCACCAGCCTTTGCTTTAGCCGGGAATCAAATGTTTTCCTTAGACAGTGAAAGCAAATAGACACCTTCCATGGAATCCTTTGAAGGGAGTATGTTTCAACAAAATAAAATGATGCAGAGGGATGCGTGCAACAATGTCTTAAATGCTTCCATTGAATTCACAGTCCCAAAACCTTTTCAGGAAGAGCACAATAGAACACAGCACTTTTGCTAGGTATCTCAAACTTTTAGTGGCTTAAGAAGATTCATTCTTCCTACATTTTTACTTCATAACTATTGGAGGACTTCCATTAATTCCTTTTGCCTACTTTCATCGTAAGACTTTGATTGGAGCTGTTAGTTCTCTGACAAATGGTGTATTCACGTGAGGTGTTCACGGTAAGCAGATCAAGATTGATGCCAGAGACATTGTTGAGTATTTCTCCCGTTTGTAGAGGAGATGTTTTGACACTGATCTTGATTCTAAGCGTTAGCTTGTCCTTTAGACAAGGGAATATTACACAGACCTAAACAGCATCAATGTTACAGTCAACATACATCACTTCGCAAGTGAAATTGGGTTATTGCTGTAACATAGAGTATGGCATGATCGCGCAGTGCATATTTACCCTTAAAAAGAGGGGGGTTGAAGTCGGGGAACATTTGGTACAGCGAATGCCAGCAAAGTACTAATGTACTTGATTAAGGAAAACAATCCTGGCATCCATAAATTAGCAGTAAGGGATAATAAACTAAATATAGTTGTTCTTAGGCTGATAGGAGTACTGAAATGATTTAATAAGACATGCCTCATGCTTTCTCAAAATTAAAAGTTTAATCGATTTACTACAAAGGGATTAGCTTTAGCACTTAATTCTTCTGATTTCACACGCTAAAGCAGCAACTATTGCGATTTAATAGAGGGATGCTGTCAAAAATATTTTAGAGACAACACATAACTAGACATCAACTAAGAAAGTAATTGAAAGTTAACGACTTTAACCAAAAAATGACTAACAATTTATTCCTGATATTCAGCAAGGAGCATCTATGTCAAACGTAAGCGTAAGATTTGTCAGCAACCCAAACGTAGGATCACTTAGGTGTAATTAGATATTTCGAAAGCAAAGGAAATAAAATAAAATTATCAAAGTATTAGTAGCATCCAACAAGGGATCTCTCAATGTTCAGGCCAAACGACTGATTTGCAAGTATTCTAAGATCATGATGTCATGAATGTGATAAGTTGTTCGATCTCCTACAGTTCGAAGCCCACAATCGCAATATTGACTAACAGTTCTCATAACGTTCAACTAAAAATCTCTTTGCATTTGAATTGAATATTAGGTCCTACAATAGCTTAAAGTCACAACCCCATTATATTTGCTAGAGAGGCCGATCTCTACCAACGAAAAGGCACAGCTTACCAAAACTCAAATGCATACCCAACTGACACAGTATCGATGACATTTATCAGAGAATCACTGTGTATTCAAATTTAGCACAACATTATTAAGAAGCCAAAAATCACCACAACATTACTTATGTAGAGTGGTCAATCAATGAAGCATTAGTTGAGAGCCCATCAACACATATCAAAAGTCAATTTACACACTTTTACTAACATCCAACTGGCAAACACTGTGTTTTCAAATTCAGTATAATATCAATAAGAAGTCAAAATCACTACGAGATTATTTATCTAGAGTGTACAATCAATAAACCATCAATTAAGAGAACAAAAACACAAATCAAAGGTCGATTTACACACTTTTAGTGACATCCAACAGGCAATCACTGCTTTTTCAAATTCAGCATAATATCAATAAGAAGCCAAAATCACGATGAAGTTATTTATGTAGAGTGTCCAATAACTACAGCATAAGTTGACAGCCCACAAACACATACCAAAAATCGATTTACACACTTCATATGACATGAAACAGGCAATCACTCTGTTTTCAAATGAAACATAAAATCAATAGGAAGACAAAAATCATGACAAAGTCATTTATGTAGAGTGTCCGATAACTTTAGCATTAGTTGAGAGCCCACGAACACATATCAAAAGTCGATTTACACACTTTTACTAACATCCAACAGGCAAACACTGTGTTTTCAAATTCAGTATAATATCAATAAGAAGTCAAAATCACTACGAGATTATTTATCTAGAGTGTTCAATCAATAAACCATCAAGTAAGAGAACAAAAACACAAATCAAAGGTCGATTTCCACACTTCTAGTGACATCCCACAGGCAATCACTGCTTTTTCAAATTCAGCATAATATCAATAAGAAGCCAAAATCAGGACGAGATTGTTTTTGTAGAGTGTCCAATCACCAAAGCATCAGTTGATAGCCCATAGAGACAAATCAAAAGTCAATTTACACGCTTATAACGACATCCAAGAGGTAGTCTCAGTGATTCAAAATTCAGCATAATGTCAATAAGAAGACAAAAATCACGACGACGTCATTTATGTAGAATATCCAATCACTAAAGCATTAGCTTAGAGCCCACAAACAGATATCAATAGTCGAATTACACACTTCTACTGACATCCAACAGTCAATTTCTGTGTTCTCCAAATTCAGCACAATATCAATAAGAAGCCAAAAATCACGACGAGATTATTTTTGTAGAGTGCCCAATCACTAAAGCATTTGTTTAGAGCCCACAAACACATATCAATAGTCGAATTACACACTTTTAGTGACGTCCAACAGGCAATCTCTGTGATTTAAATTTCAGCATAATGTCAATAAGAAGCCAAAAAAACACGACGTCATCACATATGTAGTGTCCAATCATTAAAGCTTTAGCTGGGAGTCCATAGACACTAATCAAGAGTCAATTTACACACTTTTAGTGACATCCAACATGCAATCTCTGTGATTTAAATTTCAGCATAATATCAGTAAGAGGCCAAAATCACGTCGACAAAATTCATGTAGAGAGACCAATCACTAAAGCTTTAGTTAAAAGTCCACATAGACATATCAAAAGTCCATTTACACACTGTTAGTGACATTCAACAAGCAGTCTCTGTGTATTCAAACTTATAATAATGTCAATAAGAAGACAAATACCACGACGACATCATTCATCAGAGTGTCCAATCACTAAAACATCAGTTGAAGGTCCATAAATACATATCAAAAGTCGACTTACATACTTTTAATGACATCCAACATGCAATTACTCTGTTTTAAAATTCAGCATAATATCAAAAGGAAGCCAAAGATCACGACGACATTACTTAAGCAGAGAGTCCAATCACTAAAGCATCAGTTGAGAGCCCATAAACAAATATCA
>JANTCA010035054.1:0-20672 GCA_024741275.1 Chironex yamaguchii
AAATCACATCTTATTGTTCAAGCAAAGCAAATCACATCTTATTGTTCAAGCAAAGCAAATCACATCTTATTGTTCAAACAATGCAAATCACATCTTATTGTTCAAGCAAAGCAAATCACATCTTATTGTTCAAGCAAAGCAAATCACATCTTATTGTTCAAGCAATGCAGACAACATCTTATTGTTCAAGCCAAGCAAACCACATCTTATTGTTCAAACAATGCAAATCACATCTTATTGTTCAAGCACTGCAAATCACATCCTATTGTTTAAGCACCCAATGCAAGTCAAACTTTATTATTTATCAGTGCACATAAGGCTTAATTCCATTAGGAAGGCACCTTATTATTGGAATAGTGGACCGCTGTTCTATTTCAGTAGTGGACCATAAGTTTCATTTTTATATTAATGCTATTTATATGAAATTTTGCAATGAAGGACCTCATGTCGAATTTCTGCATGCATGAATCAGAAGTCCTTGCATATTTCCTCTCCACGTCCAGGTTTTAAATTCGTCGATTATTTTACTGGACTAGACTCTTAACTCAATTCGTTTTAACTTAGATTTTCAAGGCCTGCTTTTTTCTACATAGATTTCTGTTGTATGTTTTCTGTCCCAAAAAGTCTTCCGTATTTTAGGCAATAGCAAAAGACTGCACTGGAGGTTTCAGGTTCGAAAATGAGGTGGATGCTATGATGAAACGTATCCTTGGATTGGATATTTCTGAAATTTGTTACAGAAAAACCTTGCTGAATGCCTCATTCTAGCGCAGTTTCATTCTGTATGCGAGTGAGAAATAGTGATTATTGTGGAATCGTAATTAGACAGCATTTTGTCTGTCCTAATTAGACAGCAAATTCAAGCTATTACTAAACCCCTTGCAATGTAGCTTGATGCAAACCAGGCATGGTAGCTTGTTAAGAAATTGTCCAATATTCTCTAGTCGTCGATCGCTTACCACTGGACAATAAGACGTTAATTAACAATATGTCTCCTTATGTAATGTGGAGAGGTGTTTTATGTCTACATATTTGGTATTTAAGACAAAAACTTGACAGGGAAGCTACTAGCAACATAAATTTACGGGGCATTAGCTAAGGTAATACAACTTGACGTAGTAATCAAGCCAGTTGACATTCGCAACTAACATATTTTTTATAAAATAACACCTAATAAGTGCCATTTGAATATAACTGTAGCTGTCGATAGTTATTATCAAGGAATATATTTGAAATTAATCATTTGGAAGTATAGTCGGGTAGTGTCCTAGTTTATCTTGGATAAGCGTGGCCTACCCAAAGTTAAGGACGTTTGTTTTTATTGACTCTGAAAAGGTAAAATTTGAGTAGAGTTGACTGTCAGATTCGTACCTGTGCTATTTGGCCAGCTCCATACCTGATCACACGAGTTCCAATTCTTGCAAACATACCCGAATGAATGACAGCAATGTAAACTCGACTAACGTACAGGCAGATCAAATGCATTACACCTTCCATCAAATGTTATTTTGAAAACATCGTTCATCAATACATTTGACAAGTTTTTCAATTCTGGTTTCTGCAGATTTGATATTCAAAGTTGGCAGAAGTTATGACCATACAGGCATAATGCTTTGATCATATTACAAAATACGTTTTACCTCTGAGGGCAGCAGTGTTGACTCCGAAATTGCCATAAACAATGCTCTTTCAGCAAAACGAAAAAAAGTCATGCTTCCACTTCATTGTCGTTAAGTCGTCCTCGAACTTCGCTCATAGTAATTCAAACGTATCGTGTGATCCAAATTAAACTCGTTTTAATCAATAAGCATCGGCTTATTCAAGGCACAAGGTGGTAAATATACATATTGATATACATGTTAATTTTCGCAGGCTTTCGTATCAAAATTACACTACACATACCTTAAGATTACTATTAAAAACGAAGTCATGCCCATTCGTCGGACATTATAGTGACCATTTCAATGAAGATTACGTTATTGATTCGTGTAAGTAACGGTTAAATCCCATGCGGCCATTTCAAATGAACAGGGCTTTAAAGCTTCAATGCCATACATTTCAATCTCATGTGTGCAACGCACGTGGCACGTGCAACAAAATGCAGAAAATACAAAAATACTTCTGACAAAAAATGGAACGTTTATCGGATATTAGTTATTAGCTGGATCGTCCCTACAGACGCAGCTGGTTTCATTAGCAACGCTTATGCAACAATACGTAACAATAGAAACCTCTACCGACTTGGGGCTCAAACGTGACCCTTTGCTTACCACGCAAATACTTTAAAAAAGCTGGTGATGAGTTGTCACCGTTAAAGGCAAACCTTTTCCACTATTTCCCTTGACAACTGCGACAATGTCCGAAAATAATAGAGCCAAGTCAGTTGTGAAGGATCGATTCAACTCGCATGTCGAAAACTTTACGTCTATATTAGTAATTTTATAGAGCACTCAAACCTGTATTTGTATTAATAGACGAACGTTTCCTTTCTCAAAAGTGGGCTCGAACGCAGTGCTTTTTGGATTCATTGTAAGGGTTCTGCAACAAAACTACGTGTGAACGAAGTCAGTTGCAATATCAGTAAGACAACTGCTTCGCCAAAGGTCACTAGTTTAAATCCCAATATTACATCCCTAAGAAGTACCAATGGTTATTTAAACTTCATAAGTACTGAAACCTACTACTCAAATTTATGGTTTGAAGGTTTCAGTCATTTGGCCATACTAATTTTCTGTATTATGCACGTAGCCACAATGATCTTTCAAGACAATAGTTGCTAGTTCGAATCGACGTCTCTACAAAAATGCCATTAATGAGAGACCGTCAGGGGAGCCCACTGTCATAAAAAGGACATTTCCTGCCACAGCCTCTAACACTGGCATGGGAATCAGCTACGCTTGTATGCTACAGATAAGGGGAAAATCTGACAAAATCTATAGCAAGTCGATGCCATAATAGTTTGGCTACTAAGGAAAGAGTGGTGACTCAGGGAGTGGTGGTATCTAGTGTGGTGGGATTACGAAGTGGTTAAATTAAAGAGTTGTGAAATCAAGGAGTTGTTGAATCAGTACTGTTGAAATCAAGGATTGAGTGAAATTATCGTGTTGGTATGAAGAAGTGGAATTAAATGTTGTGGTAATGAGTAGTAGTGGACTTAAGGATTGCAGCTTAGAGAAACTGAACATGCCAATTGCGATACCATCATCAAGACGTGGATAAAACGGGAATTAGGCGGGGGCCCAAAATGTTTTGGCTCTATGTATGTTATATTACAGGAAAAAGGGAATTGTAGCTATAGGACGAACAATATTACCCAAGCACACCCCGAATTCAAATGCCCCTAAGTAGGGACTTGCCAAAGGCTGTGACATTATGCGATTCTGAAGAGTCCGGAAAGAATCTTTGAGAGAAAGTTGGAACCAATGCTACGATGGAGCAAAAAAAACACAGTTTACGTTACGAATAATCACAGTTAACATCATTCAGATTCCATTTGATACACTTATGTCGAAGAGAAACTTAAGGTTTCAAATATCACTTGGCTCGAAGCAGAGATCCACACTTGAGGCTTGCTTACTTTGCAAGAAGGACGTCGTAACCTTTGCAGTTTTCCTGCCAGATTTAAGCTAGAGCTCTATTCAATTTCCGGAGAAATGTTTTACCAGCTCAAGGTCTGTTTAATCAGAATTCCATTCGATTAAGGAAAGTTATTTAAACGACATTAAGCGCTAATGCAATAAGAAGTCGCTTCAGGGGTCATCTTATAATCGAATCTATGACCAATTTGAATCGAGGGGAGCTTTAGCGGAAAAAAGAGATTAACCTTACGTGGAACCCTTTGAAGAGAAATAAAACCAGTCTTTTATCTCGAATTAAAATGGGATTTTAAATTAATAAAGTTTGAAAGACTACGCAATTTTGGGTCATACGAGTCTAATGGAAAGATGAAACTCAAAATGACCAAAAGCTGGAAAAAGCAATCAATCATTAGACTGTATACATCATTCAAGTTTGGTTTATCTCCATCAGCAAATTAAGCTACAAAGGCCAGGTTTCATAACTTTTCTTGCTAAATACACTAAATACCTGTTCCTGGAAACTTGTGGGACGGCTTGCCGATTTCTTCATCTGTACTTCAAAACACATTTTGACGTAATTTTCTGGCGAGAACATAAGGGACGTGCACTGACATGATGCAATACGGAAAGGTTTTAAACAAGGTGAACTGGATGAGAGAATGTGGGGCGTGCCTTCGTCGCACCAAAAACCTCCTACCTCAACATTTGGAAGTCGTATTTCCTAAGGTATTACTTGTCTATTCATTACGGATATAAGCCGTAACTTTGCAGTGCTGATGGGGAAAAAGCGGTTCATTAGCATGTTTTTGACATACCGGTATAATGTCTCGGCGATCTGACAAAACCACAAAATCAACATCTTGTTCCCACAAAAAAATGTGACGTAAGTATAAAGATATATCAGGGCAGAAAAACAGACAAGCAGGTAGACAGACACACACACACAATAGGGCATACAAAGACGTTTCTATGCAATAAAAATGAATACCATAATAGTAATAATTATAGCTTCTATTCACTAAACGAAACTAGCTATAACACTTGATAAATTCAATAAAACTATACGTCCTAGACACTCAATTATACAAAATTCAAATTTAAGTTATTTTATCACAAACAAGATACAAAATAGTTGTTTTCACCAAGACCACTCAAATATTATCTTTACAATTTGATCTTGGATAGTGGAATAAAAAATATACAATGGTTCATAAATAAGGCATATCGTTACAGTAAAAACTGGTAACCGATAAATCAAATTCGCAAGAGTTTTTTGTCACAAACTAATGTTTTACTTAACCAAAGTATATCAAATTATTATATATTAAATTAATGTTGGCTGTGACTATAAGAAGCAAAATATGTTAAAATTTGCAATTCAAATGGCTAGCCAATATTTATATATCTAAAAGTCCTGACATGTTCTTACTATGTTAATTTGCTGACAAAAACCGGACATATATTCTAAGAGCTTCCCCGTGTCAGGGAATGGTGGCAAATTTTATCATTGAAAGTTCACAAAATATGATAGATACTATCACAAATATTTCTTTACGCTTGTCACGTATATAAATAACCAAAATACAATAAAGCTCTCTTTTTTTCGAACAGTAAGATGTTTGATTGACCATTGAACATAGGTTTTAAAAAAGGCACTTGAATAAGTTAGAACACTTTTTAAACATAAATTCCTACATTGGAAACCTTCTGTTGTTCAAATTTACATATTTTAGCTACAGCTATATGAGTAAAATATTGCAAGACTACTTCCTTCACCACATGCAACAATAAAACCTACTTAAAATAACAAATAATGACATAACACCACAGCTTCTATGGAAGGACTTTTAAAAGACACTTTGTGGTGAAGCGACCTCCCCCCAATGACATCAATGCCTGTCGGTTTCTCTCCCCTCATCCCCAATCACAAAGCAGCATTCTCTACTTCATCTCCCTCCTGTCGAGGGGCTATTCTAGTATTTACATTTCAAAACAGAAATCAGAAATAACTTAGCCATTATAGATAATTAAGCTGACTCCTATCTGTCAGCTGTGATCAGTATTCCTGTAACAAATTTTATAAACTTCCATTCCATGCCATGGTTTGAGGACATTGATGTGAATATAAAAGTATCTCAATCGGTCATTTTAAGACATCATTGCAAGGAAAATCAATACCATTTACCGCTGATGAGCCCCAAAACGTTTCTTCTTGATCTCAAATACAAGTGAACACAAACAAATAGGAGAGGTCTTTTCAATTTCATACAACACCCTTTCCCTTTCTTACAATTTAATTCTGAATGTATCCCAGAACTGACACTATAAATTAAAAGGGGACTACCTAAATGGGCAAAAATAGTACTGTTGACTTCAAATTTGCTTAACTACCTTTTAAAAAATCCCAATGGACACAAGGCTTGCGACGATCGCTCTTATACGTGGTCTTACGGCGTACATTTTATCTCATGCGTGCTTTACACGTAGACGCTCACCAGTAAATACCAGTTGATACCACACAGGTCCACCATATAGGTGAGGCATATTTCAGACAGGTATATGCCTGCCGTACACAAAGGGCAGCCACTGGCAATTCGCGCGCGTATGGCTCGTCTTTGCATGGCCATCAATGCAACAAGTGATGATGTTATCCGTTACCAGCCACTAAAAAGTGCCATCCAATGTTTCCGTGTTTCTCGGTCACTTTAAGGGCAGCTATAATTGAAGTAATTAGAAAAAAAATAAACTACTGAAATAAATGTTATGCTTAATGGATCAACAAGAGATTAAAAAATATATAGCAAGCTCTCTGGATTCGCAAAAAATCTGCAAAATGCCCTCTTGAATGACTTAATTATCCTGGGAAAGATTACATTAACACAAAAATTGGTACGCAAGATTTTGATTATGGACAAAAACAGTACATGTACACTCATCATTATAAATCCAATCAACATAATGGCAAGGAGGCCGTCCGTTGGTTTCTGTGTGAATCTTTGGGGGGAAGCATCCACTTTGAACGACGGGGCTTCATTACATTTTGTAAAGACTCCGAGCAACCCAAATGGTCTTCTGTTGGAGTAACTTCCGTCTAATAAGAGCAATTGAAAATCATTTAAGGGCTATATCCTTTTAGCAATGAGAGAGCGGGAGGAAAACCTGTTTTACAAATAGAAAGAGTTGTACGAACGTGCTACCTTGCAACGAATCCTTCTACGATGCCAAATTGCAGTTCAGTCCAACATCACTGGGCCGTAATACAATATCAGCCAAGCACAATAATATTGTTTAATACTTACAAATGCAGCGAATGGAAATGAGTTTTGATAGAGCATTCAAACTCTTTTCTCATAAACTCTAGATTTTGTCAAGGTAATCAACACTGCAACAAAACTCAATAAATGAACATTCAGCGTCGTTAGACAATTAATGTGCTGACGAACATATACACAGTGTGCTAGACTAACATCGACTACATAAGGAGATGCAATATATTGAAAATACTCCCCACCTTCCACTCAATGCACTGTTTGACGATGGCTTCTTCCCTTGAAGAGAATTGCAGCAGGTGTGATATGACCCCTACTAACTGTCGAGACTAGAAAGCAAACAAGTAAAGGTAGTAACGGGTGACAAGGTGTCAACATAGAAACGAAAGTACGTTTACATTGATTCTGTAATAGTCGTTTCAATATTTGTATGGTTTTCGATGCACTATATCTTATTGTTAATGATATCTGTCCTATACGGCAGGACACTGCGTAGTCTTAAGGCTTACAGTTAAAACGGAGACAATAGACTAAAGCAATCGTTTTAGTCACAAACGTGCAAAGAAGAAACCTCATAATTTAGACGACTAACACAAGAGAAAAGTTAAATAACAATAATAAATAAATAGCAAAACTATTCCAGAAGAAAATTTGGGTCCAGCTAAGAAGAATGCTTTTACAACACCAGCAGTGCTAGAATTCTTTTACTGCATCATGAATAAATTATACTGTGGAATTACTAAAGAATACGTCGCAATAACGACGAGCCTTATACATTTCAGTCCACGCATTATCAGCTTCCCAAACAAGTGCAGTTAACTACAAGGGATATAGCTGTCTGTGTTGTAGATTACAGAGTCACGTCAAAAAGGGCAAATGAATAAACCGTCGTTTACCTGGTCATTTGTACTGCACATATATTTCAAAATAACATGCTTTAAATATCTGTAAAAACTGTTAAGGAAATAAAACAATTCTGTCCAACTACGGGATGTATCAAGAAAATTTTAACTGAGCTTGCGAGCTGCACTGTAAGTGCATATGCTTTTAAGCCTATAACCAACCAGATGATCCGATTGATGGATAATGGGACAAAAAATGAGGAACAAGCCCCCAAAATGATGATGAAACCAAAAAAGGACAAGACCAAAAAGTAACAGGTATGAAAGAAGGACGAAAAACGGAATGATAATACCAAAATGGGATCATGAAACAAAAAAACCAATAAAAATACAAAAAAAACCAATAAAAATACAAAAAAAACAATAAAAATACAAAAAGGACTAAAGTACAAAGGAAGCACTAAGATTGGACCAAAGATTGGTGATACCAAAGCAGGATGACGATACCTAAAAACAAACAAATGAACGAACATAAAAATAGGCCAGACTAACGAAAAGGATACTTGAAATTTACTTCCAAGTAGTCCCGTTTTTCCTGTTCATTTTTAAATGGGCTATTTGGCGATGACGTGAAATCTTTTGGAACTTGTGGAGCAGTTGTGTCACTTTCAAGGTTCAGTTTCTACAACATAAGACGCACACAGTTTTTAAACACGATCTTCGATGGTTACGGGAAGGGTATTTTAGTGCAACTCAACAAGGACCCAAACAGAACATAACTACACTATACATGCATCACACCACACGAACGAACCACGGAATCATCATTTCATGAACAGAACTAAATTAATCTAATTCGCGAAAGATAAGCATTTGACTAACATGTTCAGTGTTACCATTTTACACCTGTTCATTTTCGCGGTTAGATCAAGTCTAATGACCTGTGACGTTGCAGATGACGTAGCTGCGCTACTCATCATGGTCTTGCACTTAAATCTGTAACCTCCTTTTTGCTGTCGCGTATTTTGCCTTCTTCATTGCATATTGCTTTCTTCATAACCCATTTTCCACAGCTTATCCTACATCTTTCTTCAAGCTTTAGCTCAAAGCCGTGTCTCCTATACATCCTGATGTCATTATCATCACGATATTGAGAACTTATTATATTTGTTTGTCTATCTAGCCTCCTAACAGATTCGAAACTTGTCATTATTCAGATCAGTTCTCATATTACTCAACATTCCCTTCCATTATGGCAAAATTATCTTAGCAATCTTGGTTTAAGTTATTTCTATCACTTCCTTGTTACAAGTAATCGAGAGGGAGACAAAAGCAGATTTTTACATTTTGCTCCTGTACGTGGCCTCTTCAACATTGTTGTAAGTACCTAAGATATAAGACCTTAATTTCAAAGACTGCTGACTTTCTATGCAGTCGAGTCAACAATTTTTTGCTTCTGATGGGAATCCTTTTCTCTGCTCACAACCATCAGGTTTTTTTCCCAGATGTATATTCACGACTGTTTATCCCCTCCAGTTTTTAAATGTATCCAATATATCTTTAAATCTAGTGCAAACTGTCAGTTAGCTACTTAACGTGCATAACGTAAACTGGTTACGATTAATGTTCACTGTTCCCACAATGTTTTAAACAGCATTCTTATGACACGTAATAGATCAAGGTGCACAAGTAAGGCGGTATCATTAAGGTGCACATGTGACATGACGATAACATACCAATTCCTTCTGACATGCTTTCTTTAATTCAAAAAATTTCTGCTGTTGGAGTTTTAATTTCTTAAAATAAAAGAGAAAAATATAAAAGAAACATCCTTTAGATAATGACGGATTCGGGAGTTTTTTTAGATTATTAATTTGTATAAAACGGACACTGATTCCATGGCACATTTAAGGTCAAAACAGTCGTATGTGCACCGGATTGTACTAATATTGAAGCTATTTAGGAACAGAATGTCTTTATCTTTAAAAAACGTGCTGTCTGCACGTGCTGTGTGCACGTTTCGATGTTTTTCTACATAACTAAGCGAGCAGTCACACCTTACGTGAAAAATAGTGTAGTTAACTACGTTTCTCACAGTTCTAACAGCAAAATGAAATCAAGATGGGCTAAAAAGAACCAAGCAAGGTTTACTACACACTAATAGCAAATGACAGCACACTACTAAAGCTCAACAAGGTATTAGAAAGCATGTCGATGTTCTCTGCCTTTAAAAGGGACTGGGTCTTAAAACTCAACACAGTAGTATAGAGAAGGCACACTATGGCCACAGTCAGAGCCAGTCAGAGGTCAGCCTTAGGTCAACGCAATAAAAGAAGCAGAAAATAAAAAAAACCAAAAGGAAAATTAGTAAAGTGTAAAATTGTGCTAGTTGCAAAGTAGATTCCATCAAGCTGAATTCTCGAGTACGGTAACACTAAGCTTTAAAAAACTTGACATAAAAGAACGGAATTTTCAGCAGCCAACACTAACCTTATTAGCCTCGTCAAGCTCTGCTTCAAGTGCTCTGTTTGCTACCAAAATTTCGTTACCCTTTTAAATACAACAATAAATCATGGAGTTAGATGTGGAGAAAATGTGAGAATCAGGAAGTTGAAAATCAACAATTAAGTGGATCAGTGAAATGAATAAATAGCTGTGTGTGAAACGAATGTGTAAGGGCGACTGACTCTACGACTTCACATTTGTGTAAACTAACGAAAGAAGGGATGGATTAATGTGTGAAGTGGTGAATGAACAGATGAGTTCCTGGATGTATAAGTCAACGAATAAGGAACAAATGTAAGAGAAGACGGTAATCGAACTAATAGATGCATAATCTTTTTGTGGTACAAAACTTGAAAATCACCTTGAAAATTTTTGACATTGCGCTAAAATCATACTTAAAAGCTTTTTTCATCTGACACTTCTCAGACTATGAAACGTCAGAAAGGAAAGTATATGTATATGACAACCTATTTATACGAAACATGTAGCAAAACTAGCCAATCATAAACAAGAAAGGAAACAAAGAAGGAGAAAATAAAGAAACAAAACATTATTGGAAGAGTCCAAGTGAAAAAAACGAACTCTTTCTGCCTACAGAGTACTGGCTTTGTTGTTTTAATGTAGACAGACTACAATACACTTAAACGAAGGGACGATGTAGCTGTGCCAATTATGCGAAAATTCTCGTCCATATACATTTTGGTCCATTCAGAGTTTTCTAGTTAGACGAGAATTACTTTTATTACTATGTATAGCCATGTCAATGTGACTACCGATGTAAGTAATCTGTCCTTTAACTGCCGGGTGGAGTAGCGTCAATTTCATAACTATTGTATTATCAGCCTTGACCCAAAACTCTGAGACAATTTTGTAGCCTCGTGTTACAGAACATTTTATGTTCAGCTTCACCAAAGGTCAACACTACAATAATCAATTCACAGTTCAGAAAAGAAGACAGCAACTTACATTGGGGGACCCAGCACTTTTAGTTTTCTCCATTGATGCTATCATGTTCTAGAAAAAGGAACACGATGACCTCTATTTATGTACATGCAACATGGGCGTGACGAAATGTCAGCGATAAATGGTTATTCTTCCACAAAATGAATTTTGTAACGTAGCAAAAAGGTATGCCATTATGACATATAACTACGTTTATATAGACTTCGTTATTTAGCTCAAAGAGGCCCAATAAGCACTGTAACCACTATTTAATGAGAGACATGTGACTGAGAAAAACAAGGCTTTAACAGAAATGGGAGAAAAAACCGTCGCTGATGAAAAATGGGAACTTAGCGAAAACTAAATCTGATACCAAAGCCTGAGAATCTGACGGCTATGAGACTGGAAAAGAACCGGAAATCAGAGAACTGGAACAAGTGAACTGAGAAACAAAGGTTAAGGAACAAGTGTGTAGCTTAGATTAAGCCAAAGCGTTAAATTTGCAGTCGTGAGACTAACTTTGCCTCTGTTCATTACACAAGAGTAACCTGTCTACTTTAACTTGGCACTAATGCAAAATACAAAAAGGTGTGATGCTATGTAAAAGCAAAATACATGCCACTTCTAAGGGTATACGCCGATATATGTATTTTTTTTCATCAGACAGTTTATCCAGCTGCAATACTCAAGCCTTCTTAGCAATATTTGTAACTGAGTTCTCAAAACATTCTTAAAACTTCCTTAGCAAATTATTAACTTGTCTCGCGATTCTCGTCTTAAAAAACAAATTTCGAGTCAAGTTTAGCCTTAAAGTAATCTTTTCTTGGAACAGTATCCATGGCACCGGGACAATTGTTCCAGCTGGCACCATTTGAAACCTGGATAACATAATCCGGAGGTGAAATTCACAGCTGTTGATATAAATTTGCCTGAACATCAAACTCGCACTTACTTGATGTTAAATTGTTACTGTGTGATAAGGGGAAGTGCAGTGACAGGTCAGGTTGCTGTGGATGTCAGTCCTCAATTCCTCAAACACTCAAATATCTATGTTTTGGGGTCCTTTTATGGAATCATTGAAATTGCTAACTGTCTTGGATTAGAAACACTCCGTAAAGAGCTTTCTTAACATTTTTAGGGCCTGAGTACTACTTTCTTATAAATCACTTTCTTATGAAAAATAATACGTGTCGACAGATACCCAACATGAGTGTACGATCGGGATGGCGTGACTAAGAGTCCATCGCCATTCTCGTGTAGAACTGTTTAGCTCAGTAGCAAAGGACTCAGGTTTGCCCTTGCGAGCCCAGGCTCCAAGTTCAGGTGGTCATAATTACATTTCTGTTTATTACAGAAGACCAGCCTGCTTGTTCCTTGTTGTTAAGGACCAAACAATAGCCAGTATAAAATGTGAAATACAAAATGGCGCAAAACACAAAGTTATAATTCATTACATAAATGAGTCGAATAATATCATAAATGTAATGGCAAAGTAAATCAAAAAGGAAAAGAATTATAAACTTTGTAACTTTATCGCCCGTTTAGAGAATGGAACGATCCATCCGCGAATTTTTTACCTACAGTGCTGTCGTGTGACTAAGAACTTGACGGATACGTTTCTTTCCCCAAATAATGGTCAAGTTACAAGTTTTAGATTTCATTTGTCATAAGATATCCCACAGCACTGCACTATAGTGAAAAAAAACAAGCCTTGTCTTTACCACGTGTCGCCGTTATTGCGTCTTCACTGCCAACGTCAGCGATTCAATATAAAGCAAGGATATAGTAAATGCTACTCTTATAAGGCCTGGAACATAATGTAGCCGGACCCTCAACAGGAGAATGCTTAAACCACTACAGTAGGAGTTGTACGGGACTACAAACACAAATTTGCTCATGGAAATCTCTGCTGTGGGCTACAATTTAATACTGTAAAAACCCGACATCTACTTTGTTGGTTACTTTAACTTCATCCAGTGATAGTGATTTAAACGGAATTGTTACAAAACTCTTACCACACACAAATGAAAATACTATAAGTGTGATACTTCGTATAATTTGTATACCTCGAATGAATGCGCTAAGACCCATTTACTGACGTCTTCTACACTGTCGATCTCAGTAACATCGTCGTTCCAGAACGCCAAATCACTACAAAGGGATCCTATGTGTCTGCAGAAAAAATTCGCGCGAGTTTCCGAAATTGGTGGGGTCTTATCTTTGAGGCTTCTAATTGCTAGATCCTTGTACAAGGCAAAGGCAATATTAGTAAACTTTTCCACAATGACTATCAATTAGCAATTAATTGCTATCTGAGCAAGCACACAACCTAAAACAAAGGACTTACAATTAAATACAAGAGAACTCTGCTTAGAAACTCCTGCCCTTCAATGTACTCCTAGGATATGCTAAGTATAAATAGATGCCACCAATGACCGTACGAAAATATGTCAACGTTTGAACAGTGAGCATACTTCAGCCTCAAAAGGCTATGGAACAGCACCTATAGATTGCCATGGAGGAACAATGAGTGTGACTATGGGAATCGCGACTAACTGTGCATGATACCAGAGTGTTACAGTAATAAACTAAAAAATCCACGTACCTCCTTTTCACGCAGCTGTGTCTCCAGATCTTGTACTTTCCCTGATAACCTTGCGACGGTTTTCTGTAAATCTACGAAAGGCAAATTGGGTTGGACTTATCGATGTGGATACTACTATACATATACTTCAGAACACAGAATGAGTAATGAAACAAGCAAAACATTAGCCATGTTACAAGCACTAACGATCTAGCTGAGATGTCATAAGTACTAACGATCTAGCTGAGATGTTGTTCGCCGTCCATCATAGGTAACATAGTGACATGCCAAGATTCATTATTAACTCTTTATATCTAATGACCTTAAGCACAAACCGCAAGTGAAAACACAGTACTGACTATTTGTTTTTTGTTACAACTTAAAAACTTACTACTTGATAATTTACTAAAAATCTGTGTCATTTTGTTGCATTAAAATGATAAAGGTCTCAACAGCACAATTCTTCCTTTAAATAAGGCAACGCAACTTCCACTTGTTCCAGGATTTAGGTTAAGAAATATCGCCCAGCTTTTTACAAAGAGATGTATGGGAACAGAGGTAAGTGTGGGGGAGAAGCAAGTGTGGGGTCATAGGTAGGGGTACGGTAGAGGTAAATGTGGAGGCAGTGGTAAGTTTGGATGGGGCACTCACACAAATGTCCAGTGAACTTTTAGCTTAAAGCAAGGAGCTATTACAGTGGCATGACGAGGAGTGTTACTTTAAAAATAACAAAACATCACAAGGCATAAATATCTGTAAAAAGAAAATGCACAATTGCAGGAGGAATTTGAGATTAGTTAACAATAACAAGGCAACCTTACCGCGAGTATCATTAGCAGTCTTAAAGCGACCAGACGGTACACCTCGATTATTTTCTTCGAACTCTTTGATCTAACGACACAAAAAATGGCACGAAACTACTCAATATCAATTCCCATTTCGTTCCAATATGAATAATGTAATTCAAAGTGAATAAGGCACACAAAAAATGTACTACTTTAAAGTCGGGAAGATACGGTCTCTTCAATCGAACAGGCAGATATGGGAGGTTAGGCGCAACAAGAACGACGAAGGGTACGCGACAGCTAGAAAATAGTTAGATAACAAATAGACCAGGGGTATATTACGGCCAGATCATGGTTAGATAACGAACATACTACGAGCACAGGACAACTGGACTATGGTTATATAAAAAAACATACCAGGGGCACACGACAGCTAGATGATGGTTAGCTAACAACTATAGAAGGGGTATACGACAGCTAGATGATGGTTAGACAACAAATAGACAAGGGGTATACAACAATTAGATGATCGGTAGACAAAAATACACCAGGGGTATACGACAACTGGAAGATAGGTGAATAACAAACATTGCTGGGGTATACGACAGCCAGATAATGGTTTGATAACGAATATACCAGGGATATACGACAGCTAGGTGATTGCTAGATACTAAATAGATCAGGAGTATACGACAGCCAGATAATGGTTTGATAACGAATATACCAGGGATATACGACAGCTAGGTGATTGCTAGATACTAAATAGATCAGGAGTATACGACAGCTAGGTAATGGTTTGAGAACAAAAATACCAGGGGTACACGACAGCTAGGTGATAGATAGAAAAATAGACCAGAGTTGCAAGTAGACGACGAGTAAGCAAGGGGTCTAAAAGCTAGTTGCACCACGTAAAGAAATATTGCAGGAGTATAAACTCCAAGGCAACGCACCCAACAATGATACTTCCTGTACCCTTACTAACCCCTGTAGCAGAATCTGCCAAGCTCGACGATACCTTGATGGTCACAAGTGCCCTGACATTCTATTTTAGATGGTTGAAAAATATATGGCACTAAAGTCTGGTAGTGATAATTCTGCAAGCCAGAGGTGGCGGGTTCGAAACGCTGTTACGATAAGAAAAGACTTGATGCGGTAAGGTACCAGAAATCTACCCTCAACAAGAGGCCACTTTCTTGTTCATTTCCTGACCCTGGAATTTGTTCGCAGAGCGTAGAAGGAGCACATCACATCACAACGAGACCACTGATAGAAATTACGTTAATTATAAGAAACGTAAAGCATCATACCCTTGCCAAGTATGTGCTAATCTCTCCTTCTCGCTCATTTAGTATGTGACGTAACTGACTTATTTCTTCTTCCCTAGAAGCCCAAGTATAATTAATAACAATAACGTAGAGAACAATGCTATCCAATACCATTTTGAAAATTACAAATGCTTTAAATGTTACAATTTTTCATGACGTACCAGCTTAATCGTATTGTCGTTGCCTTTGTATGAAGATGTACGTACAAATACCAAATTATGGTAAGCACTCTTGCTGTTGCTTGATTACTGCGGCAGTCGAGATTTCTCCTTGTGTAATGGTTTACATCTGAAATTACTCTCCTTACCTCGTGTGAGTTAAGTAACTTTGAACTGACGCAAAAACGACATTGTGTAAAGCTTCGAACAACAACCATGGATTTGTACTATGAACCAATACAAAAACGCAACAAATATTTCTGTGCATAACATAAAATGTTGAAATTTCATCATTACTTGTGAACAAATCATGACAGTCCCCTCTGTTTATATGTTTCTATCTTCCTAATGAATAAGCCACGACGCAAGGAAAGCACTACCCTCGGCTGCCATGTTCGTATTAAGCTGCTTTTTGGCTAATCCTACCCGATTCAACTTCTTTGACTGGACAAGATAATAGTTCGTTATAGGTATATTAACACTCCACATGACATGAGACAAGTCATCACAGGGAGATAAAATAACAAACTTTGACCAATAAGCTATAAGATGTTAAACATTATAGTACGTGGTAAAATAACGGGACCGTCAAAAGAAATAAAAACATTCTCAACCAAAGCATTATTTTTTGAAAAAAATTTCGACTACGGGGCAAAATTTGCAAAACGGGCCCAAAATGATGAGAGGGATGAAGGAGGTCGTCATTACTCATCAATATAGAGGACCAATATAAGCAGCATTCCTAACTACATTACAGGAAAGTCCCTTAACTACTAGGGATTCTTTTTATTTTGACACTAACTACAGAGGAAGACATTAGGCTTACAGGGGAACCTTCCCCATGTAGTTACATAGTTAAAAATGCCCAGTTCTCAACTCACCTGTCAATAAGAGCTTGTTCTCTTTCATGGAACGTTTCCTACACCGGAAGAAGTGCAGATCACAATAACGAGAAGCAAATGGAGGATACATGCTTGTGAATACCGAAACACATATACGAAAGACATTATAGGGAGTCTAGGTTGATTTGACCATCACTGTTTGCAACAAACTGAAGTTCATTGTTTATACAGGAAGCTATCTCTACACTTGAGCAGAATTTAACTTGAAGAAAATGGTCTGGCGGAAAGTTACAACCCTACCTGGTACCCTAAAACAGAAAACCAGTTTCAACCTAATTTGAAACGACACTAACATCCAATAATTGACTTAAACCATACAGGAGGCAAAAAGCAGCCTATAATATAACAGGGGCAAAAATAGTGACCACTGGCCATAAACACATAATGTGGAAGTCGATCTTACCCTTAACTGACGTAACTCTTCCTGAAGTACAACTTCAAGATTTGGGCTTCTAACAGCAGACGTTCCACTTGGCTAACGAAAGAAATAATTCATATAAATGGCCGCAATTGATGAGAGAAAATACTGTGAAGAAAAAATATAGCATAGAGTGGTCACATAGACATAAGGGGTAACAATTTGCATGTAGAATTGCTGTTATCGACCACCTTCGTTTCAATTGTGCTCCCAGACTTCAATCCTTACACTCGTTATCCTTGACGTAACACCCTGAAAACAGCAATCAATAAATTTTTGGTGAGTCAGCCCTTCAATATCAATTCGTGAGCTTGACGTGGCATGTTTTTGCACATATGCAAAGCTTCTTCCAAAGATCTACAGAAGGTGAAAATAGTAGTAGGTTAGTCCTTACAAGACCCTGTTCGCCACTACTGACTGTCAATTTTTACCTTTGAATCTCCAGTTTCCTTGATACACATAATCAGGTCATCTCGTTCACGTAAAGATTCTTCCAATGAAGCGATCTACGACAAGAAAATTATGTAGATTGTCTAAACAATTTAAAAACGAAAATGTAAATCATTGGGACTTGACGTATAATGTCATCAACGAGGCCCAGGTATAACTAAACACAAACATTATCTTCGGTCATAAAAGTTCCCCCTTTGCTTTCCGTAATGCAATCTATACCGTCGTAAGCTATCCAGACTGGAAAAGAGGGCCTTTAATACATGTATATACTTAATTACTTTACAGCTACTGTCTTCATTTCCTCCTTTTGTAACCATTTACTGTCTTTAGCCGTGCACATAAGCACAAAATGACCCTTTCATCACTCTCTATTCAATTCTACCATCTTAATTTTTATACTTATTCATCCTCACAAAGACAAGATACGTAGTAAGTTCTAGAAGTGCAATTTTGAAGTTGTTAAATTAATTACACACGCTGAATTAATGAATTTTATCTTAAAAGTGGAAATTGCTACGCCTAAAATGATACAGATTAAACGGTATATCGAGCACTTCGCGTGGTATTCACAACTGGCAACACAGTTTGACAATCCACTATAGTTTTAGATGGATTTCCCTCAAGGAACTGCAATATACACAACTTAGTTTATTTTCTATGTTGCCTAGCTAATTTAAAAAGGTAAGCATGCAATAACATGCAGCATACTCGTCAGTAAATGTAGCTCATTGCCATGCCAAGGATGAGGAACATTAAAAAATAAACTTTCTATGACAATGAGTTCCTCTTCCTTCTCTACTTATTTTGGTGGTGTCGACGACTCGATCTTGTAATCACCGTCTCACTCACTAGGCTACAGGGGCTCACTCTAAGGCATATTGTTTCAAAAAGAACACGTACCTCGCCTTTAAGTTCATTTGTCCGTTTCATGGCGTCCTCCAAGCATAAAGATGCTTGTTTGCATTCTTCATCTTTCATAGATAACTCCTCCTGGATTCAAGGAAAGGCGACATATTGTTTTGATCAATCTCAAATGTATTGCGGTCATAATAATGGGCAAGGAAGAATTTTGTGAAAATGTTCAAATGGGAAAGAATTATTCAGGAATAAAAGAATTTAATGTATGCATAATAAAGTATGGATTTGATACCTTTTTAAAACAAAAGACACTAAATTTTTGATATCGAACATTAAAATTTTATTATATCGACTCGCGTTTCCTTGTTTTGCTTTGCTTTTGCATTGTCTGATGTTGCAATTGGTCGGAATCTATTGCATTGCATGACGAATTTTCAAGAAAATCAGTATACTCGTCAAGTGTAGCTAATCGAAATATAGGCTGATAAGAAATCCGGTAGGAAAAGAGTTCTTTATGAGACAAGTGTCCCATTAGCTTAACTCACCAACGTTTCTTTTTTTTCATAGCAACCAGGTTATGAACTAGCAACTTCAATATTGTAAGATCCTCTCCTTAGCTAACTACTGCATTTTTTGTTTTATCGGTATAAATAATACCAATACCGAAGAAAAAAATACATAAAGTCACCATTTGCAGTTGCTTTAAATACAAATGGTTGGTACATACTTGAATCTGGTCTTTCTCTTCTGATACATCCTCTAAGCGTTGCTGATATTGTGTTATACGTCTCTCCTGCTCTTCTATTTTTGACTCCAAGGACTCCTGTTAAATCACAATAGACAAAAAGGTTACAAGTTCTTATGGAAAGAAATCTCATTAGTAGTTCATGTAGTGTAGAGCACTGGTTTACCTATTCTTGTTTATTTTGCTACTTCACTCTTATCCCTGCTTATTTGATTATCCACTACTATTGTCTTAGTTTATGTATATATGTACCTTATCTAAAGAGATCTCCACACTTAACCATTATATCCAATTGTTTAAATGCGAGGCACGGCAATTGATTAATGTCAAATTAATTTGCAAACTTTCTTGTCCACGTTCGAACATCAATTTACTTCAAATACAAATAAACACATACACTCTTGCGGATTCGTGACTGTTGTCTCTCACATAACACGGAATATGGTGTAAAGGCACCACATGCTTTCTGGCCACTAAAATGCTCTTTCTTGTGTACGTTTCTGTAACTACAATACCTACACTGCATATCAACACATATTTAAACTTCCAACAAAAGAGGAAAATATGCATATACTATGCCAGCGGTCAGCTAGTATCAATAAAGTTAACGAAGAGAGCGCTAGGCCTCAGCCTCAATAATTAGAAGATGTAACCGTAAAGCGTTCAGAAGAGGCTCCACACATATAAAGAGTCTTAAATAGAGGCAACGAGACAGAGAAAAAATGCCTTATGCTAGATAGGCAAACAAGCGTCACAATATATTTACACTCGGTGTGGGATGAATTAAAGGATGGATTTAGACTAAAGGATAAAGCAGGGATAAAGGATATATATACATCTTTTATCCCTGCTTTATATATATCCTATCCTAAGCACTGTCTCTGTTGAGATAAATATCTCATCAGAGACAGCGCTTTTTCATATACTTGTCAAGAGTGGAGCATTACCACAATAGCCGTACTAAGTGGGAGCCGACCGGGCTCAAATTTGCAATCCTCAGACTCAAACACCAACACTCAAACCTCCGTGCCATCACGGCACAAAGGTTTGGTGAAGGACCTCCAAAGTCCTTGGTATCACGAGACGAAACCCAGCGGTGGGTAAGGGGAAATTCATTAAGTTCTTCTGTGTTTCAGCTTAAGCCTTCATCAGTGTCAGATATATGTAGTATCTCAACAGAGACAGTGCTTTTTCATATATTTGTCAAGAGTGCAGCATTACTACAATACCCGCACTAAGTGGGAGCCGACCGGGCTCGAACTTGCAACCCTCAGACTCAAAAGCCAACACTCAAACCTCCGTGCCATC
>JANTCA010035065.1:4690-20671 GCA_024741275.1 Chironex yamaguchii
GTGAGTACTTCGATTGGGTATGCACCTCAGCTGAGTGAGTACTTCGATTGGGTATGCATCTCAGCTGAGTGAGTACTTCGATTGGGTGTGCACTTCAGCTGAGTGAGTACTTCGATTGGGTGTGCACTTCAGCTGAGTGGGTATTTCCACTGGGTGTACTTTTCTAAGATGGACAGACATCTCAGTTGGGTGCAAACTGAGTGAAACCATGCTCAACAGTAATTTAAATTCAGGCATTTTTACCAGTTTCCAGCATAGGACTGGATTGACTATATTGATTATCTTAAAAGTACATTGACATTACGTGAAGTAACATGTTTATGCAAGCGTTTTTACATCGCAAAGCAATTATGTAGTTATGCATACTGGGATTACTGTCTAATTAATTCCTGGGAGATAGGATATGAGTTACTAACTGTGCTACTATTACCACCTGACTCTTCCCACAAAGTTTTTGTCTTTGTATTGACAAGTAGGAAGAGAGCTTTCCAGTATGTTTAGAGAGAACTAGGGCAAATCAACTTTATGAAAGAATTAATCGGTATGAACACAAGATAACGGTAAAAAATGAGACAAATATTGGTCAAAGGATGGCACATTTGTAGGCAGGTGTAACAATTGTAAAAGAACAGAAATCTTCAAGCAAAAGTAGATTTAGACGTATTGGAGGATGGATATAAATTCGAAACTCAGTTGTAATGTCATGAGGGTAAAGGGTTTTAAACATGAATATAAGTCGTACGTCAGCAACTTATTAACCTTGATAATCTTGTATTTGGGAACCGTGAATAGGAGATGAGCGCGGATTTCAGTTGCTCTAGCAAAAAAAGCAATACTGTAGATTTATCATAATGAAGTATGCCACTGAGTTGTGCATTAAGCATTCGGAAAATGTAAATGGTATCGCATTTGTGTTCTTACAGGTCGCCCTTTGTAGTACATTAAACGTTGAAATCAGTGTGGATAGGGCTCTTAAGGGTCGCATTAAATGGAGTTGAATCTGTTGCGTTGAATGATTAAAACTCTTTTGATCTTTTTGATATAGCTGTTTAGATCAGCAAGAGGGGCAGCAGATTCTCGGTTGCGAGATCCAAGTTCTAAGCTCCGGTAGTCACAACATAACTTTACTTCTATTCGTTGCAAAAGACTGCCCTGTCTTTTACTATCTCGAACATGTTAGTTGGCAGATATGACAGCATTGCCTGCAGCAAGAGTGCGTTTAGAGTTATCTATGACGTACTGGTTTTGATATGTATACCTGATTTTGCGGTGTTTACCAGGCTTTGTAGTGCCTACTAGGTTCCACAGGGTGTATCTGGTTTTGTAGTGCGTGCCGTAGTATAGTAGTAGTGTAGTATATACAGGGATGTGTAGGGTGCAGCAGCAGCATGTGTAATGTATACCGTATTTTACAGTGTGTATACCGTGTTTTGTAGTGTGTACCGCCTTGTGTAGGGTATAGCGTGTTTTGTAGTGTGTACCGCCTTGTGTAGGGTATAGCGTGTTTTACAGTGTGTACCGGCTTGTATATTGTACACCTTGTTTTGTAGCGTGTACTGACTTGTGTAGCGTATACCGTGTTTCGTATTGTGTACCGGCTTGTAAAGTGTATACCGTGTTTTGAAGTGTGTACCACCTTGTGTAGGGTATAGCGTGTTTTACAGTGTGTACCGGCTTGTATATTGTACACATTGTTTTGTAGCATGTACTCACTTGTGTAGCGTATACCGTGTTTCGTATTGTGTACCCGCTTGTAAAGTGTATACTGTGTTTTGTGTTTTGTAGTGTGTACCGCCTTGTGTAGGGTATAGCGTGTTTTACAGTGTGTACTGGCTTGTATATTGTACACCTTGTTTTGTAGCATGTACTCACTTGTGTAGCGTATACCGTGTTTCGTATTGTGTACCGGCTTGTGTAGTGTGTACCGTGTTTTTTAGTGTCTACCGCCTTGTGTAGGATGTAGCGTGTTTTACAGTGTGTACCGGCTCGTATATTGTACACCTTGTTTTGTAGCGTGTACTGACTTGTGTAGTGTATAACGTGTTTCGTAGTGTGGACCGACTTCTGTAGTGTATACCGTGTTTCGTAGTGTGTACCGGCTTGTATAGTGTATACCGTGTTTTGTAGTGTGTACCGACTTGTCTCGCGTATATCGTGTTTTTTAGTGTGTACCGGCTTGTGTAGTGTATACCGTGTTTTGAAGTGTGTAACGCCTTGTGTAGGGTATAGCGTGTTTTACAGTGTGTACCAGCTTGCTTATTGTATACGTTGTTTTGTAGCATGTAATGACTTGTGTAGTGTATACCGTGTTTCATAGTGTGTACCGGCTTGTGTATTGTATACCGTGTTTTTTAGTGTGTACCGCCTTGTATATTGTACACCTTGTTTTATAGCGTGTACTGACTTGTGTAGCGTATACCGTGTTTCGTAGTGTGTACCGGCTTGTGTAGTGTTTACCGTGTTTTGTAGTGTGTACCGGCTCTTTTAGTGTGTACCGTGTTTTTAGTGTGTACCGCCTTGTGTAGGGTGTAGCGTGTTTTACAATGTGTACCGGCTTGTGTAGTGTATACCGTGTTTTGTAGTGTGTACCGGCTTGTATAGTGTATACCGTGTTTTGTAGTGTGTACCGGCTTTTGTGGTGTATACCGTGTTTTGTAGCGTCTACCGAATTGTGTAGCGTATACCTTGTTTTGTAGCGTATACCTTGTTTTGTAGCGTGTACCGGCTTGTGTATCGTATACCATGTTTTACAGTGTGTACCGGCTTGTATATTGTACACCTTGTTTTATAGCGTGTACTGACTTGTGTAGCGTATACCGTGTTTTTTAGTGTGTACCGCCTTGTGTAGGGTGTAGCGTGTTTTACAGTGTGTACCGGCTTGTATATTGTATACGTTGTTTTGTAGCATGTACTCACTTGTGTAGTGTATGCCGTGTTTCGTAGTGTATGCCGTGTTTCGTAGTGTGTACCGCCTTGTGTAGGGTGTAGCGTGTTTTACAGTGTGTACCGGCTTATATATTGTACACCTTGTTTTTTAGCGTGTACTGACTTGTGTAGCATATACCGTGTTTCGTAGTGTGTACCGGCTTGTGTAGTGTATATCGTGTTTTGTAGTGTGTACCGGCTCGTTTAGTGTGTACCGTGTTTTTTAGTGTGTACCGCCTTGTGTAGGGTGTAGCGTGTTTTACAATGTGTACCGGCTTGTGTAGTGTATACCGTGTTTTGTAGTGTGTACCGGCTTGTATAGTGTATACCGTGTTTTGTAGTGTGTACCGGCTTGTGTAGTGTATACCGTGTTTTTGTAGCGTCTACCGAATTGTGTAGCGTATACCTTGTTTTGTAGCGTGTACCGGCTTGTGTATCGTATACCATGTTTTGCAGTGTGTACCGGCTGGTATAGTGTATACCTTGTTTTCTAGTGTGTACCAACTTGTGTAGCGTATATCGTGTTTCGTAGTGTATACCGGGTTTTGTAGTGTATACTGTGTTCTGTAGTGTATACCGTGTTCTGTAGTGTATACCGTGTTCTGTTGTGTGTACCGGCTTATATATGGAAAGTACGCAGGTGAATCGTTTTTTTCTCCAAAGGGTGGTTACGTTGCAGTTGATATATTTGATTTACTACATACAAGTCCATTGGCATTGTATTTGTTGTAGTATTCTGTCTGTTACTTGTACTTGAATGAGTCAGAAAAACAAATACGCATGTGCCATTTATTTGATGGTTTAAGTGATTCAATCTTTTAGTCGTTGGTATTTTCTAATGGACATGATTGCTCTTATGAGCCTTAGGGATTTAGATAGCCGACAGGAGTCCAGAGATTCAAGGAATTGTGATGTGTCGGTAGGAAGTATCTTATAACGTTTGCAGGACTAGTAATTGTCATGCAGTCATGTGACATTTGATGATAATCGTGCGATCCATAGTTGTATTGCGTTTACTGTTTATCAGAATTACTGTCAGTTAACTTTAAAACGATAAGGGCAGACAAAAGTAAGAATCAACTCATGAGTGACTTAAGAAAGATGAGATGATTAATTTGATACTACTGGCATGGTGGCATCCCTTAATAACCTCAAACAAAATCATAAGCCTTCGTCTTACAAGCACCAAATCATCATGATCAGCTTACTGAATATTTAGTTTTTGGCTACCCATGTGAGCCATAAAAGGAATTAGAAATACAGTGGGTATATCACCAGGTTGGTTTCAAGCACGTATTCCGTTTTTAACCACAATAATTCAGAAACCTCTTTTATGAGTGGTTTATTATTGTAGATGTGTGTGCCAAGAAATAAGTGTACATTTAAGCATGTCATGGTTGTTGCCAACCCAGGTTTTGACGCCTTAACTAATAGTCAGGAAAACACCGGCCCTGCTCCCTATATCCCCGCAATAAGTTTTTATTGATAAAGAATACCACATCCAGTGTAAAGAGGGGTTTGATAAGTTCAGGTAACAGATATTGCATGTTGTCAGTGTCTGTTTTTTTACAATCATTCACTTTTCATTGTAATTTCTCCAAATCCGACCATGATAGTCTTGCAATCATGTACTGAAAGACGTTTTAATGTTTTTATGAAAGAAATTCCACTACTGTATAGTCTTCTATGTAGCCGCCAGGCGTAGGGTTTCTGCCATCTGTAAGGAGCGAATGTTATTCTGCGTTTAAATAGGATAAACCGCATTGATTAGAAGATCTAGGATGGTACTCCTACAGACCTAATGCTGAAGAAACATTTTTCAGGGGAAATCTGATCACCTTATGCTTTTAACTATATACAATAATCTGAGTAAGCGAGCAGCGCAATAGTAAATTCGCTGGTCTTCAAAATGTTATTCGATTCTCACAACTTGGTTTCAAACTGATTATCCGTTGGGAAAGGCCCTTAACGTTCTCAATGTGTTTTTCTTGATGGCGCAAAAATAACCAGCAAGTTGAGTACTTGAATTACCTGTCACACTTTCTCAACTTAAATCACATTTAACTCGTCTACGTAAGATCGTATTTAGTAATATGAATGGTATGATAAGATCACATAAGAATGAGCCGCTAAACGTCGTCTTCCCTAGTTAACCTTTCTTTTCTTAGAAAATGTTATGATCGAACGATCAACCCTCGTTTTGATAGGAGTATACTATGACAACAGATTGTTACAAGTGAAATTACAGAGAATATTGATGTCTAATATTCTTCGCAATTTTGGTTTTAGTAAGTGTGAAGCTACTTTGTGGTGGCGATCTTTTGGAATCCTTTGCAACTCCTGGGTTGTGGCAAGACGCCGATGTAAGTTGATGTTGAATTTAACGAATGATTTTAATTTAATGAGATCTCTCTTAATCATCACAGTGTCTGCGTGTATCATGTGAAAGTCTTCCCCGGAAATGGTTTAACCATTTTCTCATGTCTGTGGTTTCGAAGTAAAGAAAATTGTCATTAATTTCTCATCTGTTGAACGCAGTTGTGAAAATTCTGATTGTGAAACCTAATTTGAGAAGATGATAATTTGTCATTCTGTGAACATAATCCCCTTTATAAAACTATGTAGAGCAACTTAACACGTTTTTCACTTCAAATTTAAGTACGTTAACGAATACCTACCAGTTGCTTTGTGCATTCTGCAAAAAGACAGATCATTTTTCTGCGTACCTTATGTCTCTTCGTTGTTTCAATCTTTTCAGCGCTGATGACTTTATCTACCCTGTTAGTTTCCTTACTTCCGTCCTTTAGCACTGATTTTGTACTTTTTTTGCTTACTATGAGCAAGTCCCATTTTTTAGATGCATAAGTCAGCTGGGGTTACTGACTGCTGTCCACCCATTTTCTTGAGAATGGTGCTACATCCGTCTTTGAGCAGAGATGATACCTTATCGATATTCTGTCTTCTGTTCATCTCTGAAGCCCTAGTAAGTCCTCACCCCGCTGGTTTCCAGACTAAACTCTGGTGGGCAGACTGTGTCCATAGCGGTTCAAAGGCATGACCAAGGCAGCACGGACGAGCACACATACAAAGAAAGAATACAAAGTGCTTCTATGATGGTCCCCTTGCTTTTTTATTGGACACGTCGTCACACTTCTGAATTCTTACACAGGCATTTTGTAAAGAAACCTTCGATTTCATTCACATTTTGTTTCGAAAGTGCTATGTTTCGTGCTCATCAGTTACACATGTTAGGTGCTGTAGTCGAAAACGTTGCCAAAAGACGTGGACGAAAACCTCGTGTTATTCAAACTTTTCCATAGGTAATTAATGCCGATATCGGGTTGCTAGGTATTCCACCCGTTTTATATAGCGTCCTTAACACTTATGATGGTATTTAGTCCTGCCGCAATGTTATCTACATCACGGACCAGATGCTGGTCGTCCTTTGAAATGCTTACAGCATCCGGAAAGTTGAACCCTGAAAGATTTACCCTCTGCGATGTATCAGCTTTCTGTTGCCAAGTGCATAACCTAAACGATTACTACAGTATTTGGGAGAGGATGCACCCCTGTGTCCCATCGGTGATCACCTGGACACAATTGCTGCAGATCTTACTCAACCTATCTAGTGGTCATAGCCATAAAAACATACAGGCTTTCAAAGACTGCACTACCGAGTTGACAGAAAACAGTAGTCCTTTCTCTATACAATTAAATTTGTAATTTTGCTGCCGTTTTGGAGAAGAGACGATCGCACCGCCATTTTTTAACATTAAAGGCCTAAAAACGAAAAAGAAATGAGTGAACTTTGCAAATGAAAAAACGTATATGTGGCTGCCAAAGAGAAGATCAAAATCAAATTTATAGTATAGGGTTTCCAAATTGTCAATAAGTCATTTCTCGATTGTGAGTCTAAGGTAGTCTCTAGTGTTGCGACTGACGACAGTCCACTGAAGATCAGTTGTGGTGTCGTGGTTGTTCTGGGTGAAATCAGATACTACAAGAGTATTTCAAGCGTTAATGCTCACGGAAGCTTTCGGAAACGAGTGCTCGGTTTTACCTACTTACGGAACGTCACTTAATGATAGTACACTAAGTTAGTGGTAGTACACTGGTTGTCGTGGTAAACGTATTTATTGTTTTTGACCGATGATAGATAGTGTTGTATGTAAAGGTGGCAGGTGTTACAACATGGTCTATGGCATCGATATATGAGAGGTAGTATGGCTGGTGATGTGGAGGTGGATTGCCCTCTGTGGTTTCATGGATCAGGTGATCCCGTAGTGTTCTGTCACGTGTGTAGGATAGCAAGGGTGGTTCGGGAAGCATACGGTCCAGGGATCGGAATGAAATAGGACGTGATCTTTCACGAGGATTGCCGGCGTTGGTTACAGTAACCACATGTCTATGTACGACGTGGTCACTACCGTGGTTTCTCGGCATTTTGATGCTATTTATGCAGCTACAAGGTGACTCATTGCCCTTTAGGGTGTTAATGACTGTCTTCACATCCTCTTCTTTGAAATTGTCTTTATTGATCAGGAAAGTCATTTAGCATCTGTTACTTACATAGACGTGGCTGCTGCTGGTTTATCGAGGGCCTTCTATTGACGGCGCTTGTCCTTATCACCGTTGTAATAGGAATAGGTTTTTTACAAACGGTAGTACGTTTGTGCTATGGAACCATTTTCCCATGAATAATACCAACAGTTAAAGATGCTGGCCATTGTTCCAACCTTTGATTTGTGTGACTTTTGCTGGCAGACGTGACATTTATTACCATTATTTTACTTTTGTAGATTAAATCGATAGTAGTTGATTATGGTATTGTTGTTATAATGAGGCCCGGGTCAAATCCAGAGCAGTTTGTTCAAAGTAAAGAAGTATTGTTCAAGAATAAGGTACGTTTTCAATTTCAAAAACAAACACATTCGCGTGCGTGGTAAAGGCGACACTCTAAAGTTAATATACTTTATTTCGCCAATTTTGAAGTCAGTTAATTTTGACTATATAAATGTTTATGTATGTATGTATGTATGTATGTATGTATGTATGTATGTATGTATGTATGTATGTATGTATGTATGTATGTATGCATGCATGTATGTATGTATGTATGTATGTATGTATGTATGTATGCGTGTATGTAGTATGTATGTATGTATGTATGTATGCATGTATGTAGTATGTATGTAGGTGTATATATGTATGTTTGTATGTGTGTTAAAACGTGCTCTACAAACGCAATCGGTAGCGTTATATTGCATACAATAAAAATTGACAGTGAATGGTCATGGTGAACGCCCCATCTTATAAAAACGTTGAGCAATAATACAACCACTGTAATAGCTGTCGATTTTGGTTAAAAGTGAAGAAGATGGAAACAAAGTTTCACCGGTTTGTTTTCTCCTGCAACTCTTATTGCCAAAGGGAAGCATCCAAATAGGCCAGCAGCAGCTCGACATTTAATTTCATTTTCATTTCTAGCCTCCTTTTTAGTGTGAAGCTACAGTTTTAGAGCACGCCTACGGCTGTTCTTTGTTGGTGTTTTAGTGGAAGTTTATTTGGGAAAATGCTTATTGTCTACTGGCGCCCTGTGAATTTTTATTGTTCCAAGGTGTGCGCCGCTTCATCTTGAGTCTAGTTTTGACGGACAACAACTTCAATACTTGATACCAGTGTTTGAAAATCCTGGTCTTTGCCGAGTAAGTGGAAGACCCGGATGATTGAAGTTAATGATGTCACGAGTCGTAAGCCTTTTCCGAGCTACGTTTCGAAAGATTCTTCTCCTATGGCTTGAGGATGGGAACTTACGACTCGTAACATTATAGACTTAATCAATCAAAATTTGATACGAACTTTTGCGATAATGTTTGAAGGATTTGCTGCGCACACCTAGCACATGTACCCAGATTTCTTGCAAAAAGTATCCTTAAAAACAAAAAAATGGTGCAAGAGATATTGATCGCATAGTTTAGGTCAAACATTGGAAAAATAAATGAGAGGTTTTGATGCAAATATGCATATTTTGAAACAAGAATCGTCCAATAGCTTTAAGCCTTGAATACTAAAAGTAAGTTGATGTCGTTAAACTTTTTGATGAATTGCAATTGACAGTACTCAGTTATCGTTTATTTAAAATTTTCGTTTCCAACGTGCACTTATGTATGATCTATACGAACATACTTCGTTTCTTTTTTGAAATTTAATCCCACGAAGCCTTGACAAAATTAAGCCTCTTTGAATCAGAAAGATGTCAAGTTTTCCTTCCTTTGGACTTTACGTCAATGCTGATTGCAAACTGGCTTACGTTCCTGTATGTTAGAAAAGATTCCTTTTTTTCATTCTGAGTAAAATAAAGGAAGCGCCCCGTTTACTGACTCATAATCAAATTCTTTACATTCACTGTGCGTATCATGTCTTCAAAACTATAGTTATGTAACAAAATTGTTTCTGTCACATGGCACTACATTATTTTAACAACAGATATGACCAGATGCGCTTGTATCCAGATGTTTCAGTGAAGCCCACGTTTTAATTGAAGTTCTAAAGTTAAATATACTGGACCTCAGTGATTTCTGCTGCAAGTGCCCACATGTCGATGCCATCAGTAGTCATGTACTTTGTGTTTGCATGTATCTTTTATCCTCATTGCCTTTGGTTTTTCTTAGCTTATTTTGCTTCTAGTTTCCTCTGTAACGTACCTTTATTTTGTTATGGTCTGAAATGATTTGAACAACCTTAGCCTTATTACATCATTGAATGTGTAATTAGAAGCAAACCAATAGCGTCAGTGGTATTCCACACGTTGGTCTCCTTACTAGTTGATGTTTCCTGAAGGTATTACTAAATATGTGTTACCTCACTGGGTATTCCGAGAAGACTTCCTCACTAGCCATAGTGATTCAGGAAAAGTGACTCAGAATCCAAGAATTGATCCGGATGGCCCCAGAAAAGAATCAGCTAAAGCCGGCCTTGCTGCTAACGTAATTTAAACATATCAGAATGATACGTTCGTAAAAAGATAGTTTGCAAACTAACTGTCTGACTGACTGACTGAATGACTGACTGACTGACTGACCGACTGGCTGACTGACTGACTGACTGACCGACTGATTAACTAACCAACCAAGCAACGAACAAACAAGCAAACAAATTACGGTGTTCATATAACCTCTTCCGCAGAGTTAACAACATTTTAGTTTAAAAATGACACTCGGGCGAGCAGCATATCCAGTCCGGTCAACTTTGGAAGTGCAAAGCACCAAGTCAGACCGTTTTTGTACTTCGTTATATCGAGTAAAAATATAATTTAGAGCATGGTCAAGAATGTTAACTCGTCCGTGCAGTGTACTGATTGCCAAAATCGCGTATGTTGGCACACATTTTATCAGAAAAGGAACTCCAGGCTCTTAGCTAGCTTCATGTCGAGGTTTGTGTTCTGGTGGAAAGACGAGAGAAATCTCCGTTTAACATTTCTATGATGTGCCATCCAATGTGTATTGTCGATATCAGAATTACTTATGGTGACTTTAGCGAATTTTGTCAAAGCTAAGATGTATAATTTACTATTGTTACATTAAGAATAAAGTTACTTTGACATCTCCCACTGTCATATGCTGTGAGAACTGTCGAAACATTGCTATAAACCATGCTTTTGTACATTCCGATTTGACCTGTTCGTCACAGTAGCTTAATAACTTACATTCCTGGCTCATTTCTAGCTCGTGGGGTATGCAGTATAAAAACAATGGTACGGATGAATTGGGCGTCGTTTCAATTTTGGCACCTGAATCTTCTGTTATTTGGAGATAATGGACTGTTTAAATCAAGATAAAATCGAACGTGACTCTATAAATCAGCCCAGTGCGCAGGTTTTAAGGGAGGGTGGGTTGGTCGTGGGTTGGTCGTGTTTTCGGAGACAAATGATGATAATTTAGAGACAAAAGTTGGCATCATTGAAGTATTTCCTTTGCTGTATGGACCACTGCAAAATTGCCCTAAAATTTACGAAGTATTTACATCAGATCATTCATGACATTTTAGTACGAAAAAGGCTGAGTATTTACAAAATAATGTTTATGATTATGTTAAACATATTCCGCTAGGCATGGTATGACGGATGTTATTAAAAGTTAAGGAGCTTGTGAGGAAATTCTTTGACATTGATAAAACCCATGCAGAATTCTGATATGGGAGCTAATTCATTTTGGAATGTCTTATAGTTTGCGTGTTTGTATATTAAAAGGTATAAATAATTCGCTGGATGTTGTTGAGTAAGACGTCAGAGGAGGTTTTGATAGATTTTTAATCTTTTTTGTTATTTAAAAATAATCCTGAAGTTGCACATTGATGTAAATATTGCAGGCTTGCTTTGTGTGATCATCCTTAGCTCGGGCAGAAAATGTAACTCTGCCTGAAGTACCAAGTTGCAAAACTATGCCTCTAATGTGACCTAATGTTAAAAGTTACATGGTTATAATAGATTTTGATATAATGATTTGTAAACTTTTACGTTACCCATTATCATACTAAGGGACGTAAAAAAACATTTTAAATTATGCATTGTTAGTAAGACAATGCGCACAACCCCTCTGAAACCTGCGGTATGAATAAGGTCTTTATTAAACATGTACTTACAAACACTATAAGTATAATACAAAGAACCTACTTCCTGTCCGTATTATGATGATTAACTGGTTAAATGGACATTAGCTATCCATCATGGCACGATGCAGTATATAAAATTGTGTAATGAAATTTAATTAATTTTAATTTCTTTGTTGTGTTGATTACATTGTTAAAGCATATTGTGACCAGTGTAAAAATTTATGAATAAACGTCAATTGAAAACAATATTATCAAAGCACAGTGCAATTTTCAGGAACTGTTCAGAATCCTCGGATGACCTATGGCTGAGGAGTGCTGCATCCTGTAGCTCCACACTAAAAAGGAGGCCAGAAATGAAAATGAAATTTACTGTCGAGCTGTTGCTGGCCTGAAAGAATACTGTTAGCAAATCAGTGGTCCGCCCCTAAATAGGTTGTTTCCACATATTTCGGAATATTCAAGTACATATTTATAAACATTGCTGTCTGGTATATAACCCCTACACTTCCTTTCAAATTCGTGTACTTCTAGCCTGCATAATTTTTAAATTTGAACTTTTTTCCTCCTTCAAAGAAGCTCCCGCAACTAGGCATGGTTTTGTTCCATGTAATTGCTGTATACAAAACGTTTCCTAATTTACCTCATCTCGAGTACACTGAATATTTTCTACCTCAATTTAGCATTTTTCCTTCCAAACAAGAGTTTAATTTAAGAAGTCTTGCCAAACAACTGTGTCAGCTCACAATTTCTTTAGACTTAGTCCTGAGAGTTCTTGGGATAAATTGAATGCGCTTTGTTTTAGAATATTTCACTAAACAGAACGGCACACAAGGTTTACTTGAATATGTCCAAGTCGCAAGGACTATTTTAAATTTGAAGAAACCTGCAAGCTTATATGTGTGGATTAAAAAGAAGTCAATTGCAACCATTAGTTGTTTGTTCACAATAAACATCTTTGTCGTGGCGCTTATTCGAACGGAACGTTTAGTAGAGGGGCCTTGTATCTCATCTCCTTATCTTATGTCTGGCGTATAAATCAAAGTGGGCGTTAATTCCAGATGATGCAATATACGTAAAGTAGCTTAGTTTGGTCACAAAACACAGAACTACTGATACTGCTTAGTCTCGTAGGAGTGACCTGCTCCCTAACTGATCGTGAACTTTTTGAATAAGGAGCAACTTCCTTTTCATCCTGTCTTTGTGAAGTTTTGAGAAGTGGAAGAACCTGATAATTAGACCGCGATCATCCTCCTCCAAAATTGTCACCTGTCTTGCTGAGCTAAGTACGATGGGCAAAAGTTTCTGCTTATTTAATTGCAATAATAAAATCGTGATCTTTTCGTCTGTTTGTTTATACTGTGCCAAGTAGTGTTTTTCTATATTTAATAACAGTATTATAATAGCGATAGAAATCAAATTGTCATTAGCTTGTTTTAATAATATGCACAATTGACATTCCGTAGTATAGATAATTGTTATTGGTGATGGCCCCAAACTTTTCTTCCGACATTCCCTACAACCGATGATGGACGTAACATCGACATTGACATCTGCGTGAATGACACTAACCTTTCACGTTTGACACTCAGTTGATCCGATTTTAAGACTTGATGATTACGTCACTAGAGCCAACAGACGAGACTATAGCTTGTTGATACGAGAGTAGTGGTACAGTATCTGTTGGTCAAAGCTGGGTTTCAAACCCTTAACCGGTTAGGTGAAATATTGGTTTCATACCACATTTGTGCGAATAATAGATTCATAGATAGCACAGCGTGATCGAGCGATAGCGCAAATAAGTCGATAGCACGTAACATAATAATTGGTTTGGAGGACTCAACATTTTGTTTCCATTTTCTGTTTAGAATAACATTGATATTATCGAAGAATCAGTTCCAAGTGACATGAGTGCCACAAGAATCCGGTAGGCCTACATATATTATCACATATTTTATGTTTCATTGCTTATTCCTCTTTTTCTATACACACCTTGTATGGCCCCATATATTTAAATGGTGCCTGTCGTGTCATCCAACGTGGCATACGAATGCGACAATTATTTTCAATTTCTGTTTATATTTATCCGCCATGGTATAGTGAGTAAGACTACGATCTTGCAAGCCAGTGGGCGCGAGTTCGAATCCGCGTCACCATTAGAAAAGAGAAGGTGACAGGAGCCCACTGTAAAAAAAGAGCTCACTTCCTAGTACATGTCTCTGACCCTGGCATGGCAATAAGCTACGCTCAACAAAGAGTATGTTACTAAAAATATTAAATGTATATTTAATATTTATATGTATATTTTTAGCTTTGTATTGACAAATTTTGGTAGTTTGTGTATCAAGGAAAATGGCCAGATTACAAATTGTCAAGGTAGAGGCTAATTTTTCTCTGTTTCATATTTCAGACACGCAGCTAAGTCCCGTCGTTTCAAAATTAACTAACAATAGCAGCATACAGGGCAATCGTAGGGGAAAAACTCTTGGTCACTCTCAAACCGTTATGTTTATGGTAAACTCTATTCATGTATGAATGTTTTGTATGCCAAATAAACAATCAGGAATTGGCTTCTGAGTGCAGCGTGTGCTAATCAGGCCAGCCAACTCGCTTAACCAGAGAAAATGACAGCAGCAGTAAATATATGCCAGGGTATCTAAATGGTTCATTGTTAATTGCTTCTTTGTTATGGGCAATTATAAAGTTACAGAATTTGTCGACCACACTAGAAGATTAAGACTCCGTTTACACTAGAACGGATTCAAACGAATCCGTACCAAAACGAGCAAAGATAGGCTTTCCGTTTGCACTGGAACTGATGGATCATACGATATGAATCTGCTATCCGTACTAGTTTGAGTTCGCTTTCCAAAGTGTACCAGTTTGGATCCGTTCCATTTGAGGTCCAGTGTAAACGGCTGGTACGAATCCACACGGGTACTAATCGCAAACTAGACAATCAAATTTTTTCGTCTCGGAGCTGATTTAAAAAATTTAAGAAATTTTAATTGGTTGTACTGGCTTCATTCGAGCCTCGATTTGTATTAATATATGTTTGTTTAATTGGACACAACCATACAACACTGCACAAAATTTGGGCAAAACAAGGCTTTGAATGGTTTAAAATACTGCTGCATATGTGAGACCATGTCGACGTTGCAGCTGTGCTAAGTATAATAGGTCTTGTGGTTTTCGTATTTGACGGTTGGCCTTTAGCCATGACAGGAAATTGGCTTAAAATCTTATGAATTATGTGCCGAGCGCTAAAGCGCTGAGATTAGAGAGGAACTACAAATAAGGAAATGACTACTCTGCAAGTGAACATAAGATAGAAGTGAAAAGTAAGCTTCGCTGGATAAATATGCATTGACTCAACATCCTTGCTACCTGTTGTCATGCAACTGTGGTGGTAATGGTATCACCAGATTCGAATACTGTCATAGCCTCTTATCATTATGAGTCGGCATTGTACAAAGTGACAATTTTGCTTTTATGTACCTTGAATGGAGTTACGCTAAGTGCAGTTGATTTAAATGGAGTTATGTGGAGTCAATTTGAATTAAGTTAGATCTAATTAGTAAATTTTCTTTTATCCACTCAAAGTTATTGTTTTGTGGCGTTTTGGTATTTTTCCTCTTCTTTCCTTTTTGATGACTTATTTTTGTTTCCTTATTTTACCAGCATTGGAACAACTCCAGCTTCTTTAGCTAATTGATTTTGATGAGAATTTAAATTAATAGTTTTCTGGTTTATTTTCAGGGAGAAACTTGGCAAAAAGGAGAGTGTACGTTACCTTACTTTTGACCGAGTGATAGACTATATTAAAGACCATGGACTGTATTCAAATACACAGTAACAAAGGGTATGTCCGTGTGACTTTGCGATTATTGTTTATATAGTACACGCGCAGACAGATGATGTAGACGTCAAGGTAATCTGCGTGATAACGTTTACTGAACGAATTATCACTGAGTAGTTGCGTTGAAAACCAAGTTGTGGGTTGGGTTGAAAGGGGTGGCGTGACAGACGTTTATCTTTTGAATAAACAGTGAGTGCGTTCGTCCGAAAATTTAAGTTGCACTTATCACAAGGTTATAGTTCAAGCTTAAAGTTGAAGCCTGCCTTTGGTGAGTGAGAAAGGGTCGGTGGTCAGGCTTTAGTACTTGGCGGACTTGGCGAGAAATTTCACCTCCTCCTCCTCATCATCATCATCGGCTATCCATCGCGAACGATGAAGACTGAGTTGGAGAGAATATTAAACTTTACAAGCTCATAATTGTGCCAACAGACCAGCATAGGATCGACAGGGCCAGCTACAGTTGTCACATATGAAATCACTGCCTGTAGGACGAGTGTGTCGGCGATTCCGCAGGCTTTCATGTGTCGCTTCAGAACATCTTTGTATCTCAATTTTTGACCACCTCTTTTGCGGGTTCCAGCAGCTAGTTC
>JANTCA010035076.1:0-20671 GCA_024741275.1 Chironex yamaguchii
TGATGAGGTTGATTTTCCTCTTTTTTGGACAAAAAGAATCCCAACGAATGTACTGACCAGTAAAAGTAGCTTTTCGGAAAACTGTTGTTAGCAAACAAGTGTCAGTTTTTTCCACCAAAACATCAAGAAAAGGTAATAAACAGTCTTGTTCTCTTTCTGACGATTCATGCTCTGAGGAGTGTCAGACGAAAAAAGCTTTTAGTGCAATGTCGCAAATTTTCAAGGCGATTTTCAAGTTTTGTACCACAAAAAGATTGTTCGAATTATTTAGAAAACGTAAGCAAGAACGTTATGCTCCTGACAGCTGGCTCTAGGAGCTTGAAATTATTAGTGAGGTAACAGCTGCAAGACCCTCGTAGACCTTATCCCCTTGGTTATTATGACTTCGTTCATATTTTTGAAGCATAAACTTTCTTGTCTATTCTTATACAAAAACATGTTAACAATAACGTTGCTATTGGATACGAAACAAGCGAAATTGTTGACGACAACAACGTTGCCGTCAACCCGTTGCTGCAAGAGGAAATCCTTGTTAGAATATCTACATACATTTATGTGTAACGTGTACAAAGGCAAGCGTCGATTATTACATCAGATTATTTACGAATTAACATCTACACAATAAAACATGCCAAAACAGCAAGTCCATGCAATTGACTATTATATGCCCTTTAATTTTAGATAGTCTCCTATACGATGCAATGGTCTTGTAAGCAAATGTCTTCGCCACATCTTAATCGTTCAAATCTGCATTGTAAAGCATTATGAATAAAACATGAAAAAATGTTATAAACGATCATGGAAGGTATCGTTCTTACTCATTCGTGTGGCACGCGTCCAAATTTGACGCCAAAACACTTGTAAATAGCTCGCATTTACCTTGGTTCGATTTTTGACGGGAGTCATACTCCTGCTTTAGTCCGCGTGGAACAAGCCTTTGCCAGCCAACTGATGTAAGCCATCTCTTTTACTCTTGCACCCACTTAGCAAGAGGAAACTTTGACTCTTGGGCCAATCTGATGTCCTATCCTGAAGTAAATTTATCCCTGGTGAGTTAGTCGGGATGAACAAGCACTCAACTGAAAGGTTCCTTAATCATCTTCAGAATCCTTCTCCACAATGCTACGACCGATTCGCGCCTGTTGTCTCAGCAAATATCTCTTTCTTGCGGCTGTAATACTTTGTTCATTATTTCTCCTTGCAAAGAATTTGAGCAATTTTGATCGATCACTACCCTCTTCAACAGTGTCAGCTGCAATGGCCTGACGCTTATGGCTCTTTCCCGTATCTCCATGTACACGACTGCGGTTTCTTTTTCGTTCTTGGCCTCTATCATCTCCTTCAGAGTCCGTTCCTTCCTGATGACTCCTGAGATCATTTCTCTTTCGATCAGACTTAGATTTACTACTCCTATTTTTAGAACCTACTTGTACCTCCCTCTCTCGATCTTGTTCCCTCGAAACTCTTTCATGCTTTTCTAATTGTTCCTCTTTCCCTGAGTATTTTCTCTTTCGACGCCTTCGCTGTTTCTCTTCGTCTACACTGGCATCTGTACCACTGTCATATTTCATACTTCCTCTGGTATATCCAGTCACGCCTCTTGACCCTTCCTGTCTGCTAACTTTCCTCTTTTTATCCATGATGTTTCCCCTCCCGCCTCTTCCGCTCGTTGATTTCTTAGGAGAAGAGGAGCGAAACCTCTCCTTGTCTCGAAGATAAGCCCGTTTTTTAGAACTTTTGCCCTTTTCTACTTTAATGTCATCATCAGAATCCTCATGGTGGTGACTCGACTTCCTCCCATGACTCCTTGTCTTAGTACTTGAGCGTTTTAAATCCAAGCTTTCATCTGATGAGGATTGTGTACTTGATTCTGACACACTCCTTCTTCTGCGAGATGGCCTACTGGTACGCTCTGCCTTCTCTTTCCGTCCATCTTTTTCTCTGCCTCGAGTCCTGCCCTCTTTGCGTATGTAAGGGCTCCTGTTCCCCGTCCTGGCGTGTCGCTGCATTTTTGTCTGTTTATGTCTCCCCTTTAATTCCACTTCCTCGTGGTCTGTATCAGAAGATTCAGAGGAGTCCGTGGATACTGTACTTTTCTCGCTTTCATATTTCGGGTGTGTTGATTTTCGCTTCTGTCTAGGAGAAGCTTTTCTCTGTTTCCTATGCTTAACCAAAGACTGTTCAAGCTTTCGTTTACCCTCTCTTTCACAAGTATTACTATAAACAGCCTTCTTTCTCTCCCTCTCTATGGACCTACTTCTCTTCTTATTATGTAAGAGCTCTTGTTTTCTTGCACCCCTCTTATTTTCTACCCCACTACTATCAGGAGATTCAGATGCCCTTCCCTCAGGAGATCTACGATCTGGTTCATTTCTTCTTCTACCCTTTTTCTCTCTCCTCTTATCCTCTCGTGAAGATGCATCCTCTGAAGAAGATGATGACGAGGAATCTGCAGAATCTTCCTGTGGTAATTTTGGTTTTCTACGGCCACTGACCTTCCTAGATTTATCATTTTCACTACTTACTGGCAATTTCTGTTTATATTCAGATTGCTTGGAGGATGGTAGTCCATGGTGTCCTAATGTAGATGATTCATCTTTAATGTCCTTTTCAGTGCCTTCAGTACACTTGGATATTGCACTGTTTTCTTGACTCTCCTTGGTATTACCATCTGTAACACTGTTGTAACTTCCTCCCATAGACACATTTTTTTCCAAGAGATTCCTGTAGAAGTGGCTTAGGTCTTTTTGTTTTGTCACATCATTTGCCGCTATAAAAGACGGAAACAAAAACAAGCTCAACTTAATTCAAAAACTTATATGAGACAGAGAAAATTAGTGATTATTTTTGTGTGTTTGTGATATTTCACTAATGTTTTCCTGGCCATTGCAGGGTTTACATGAATCAGCAATAAACTTGGCAAGTCAGTATACATTATATCACTTTAAAAACTGGTCACATGTACCCTAGAATCCGTTGGTGATTGCAAGTACATCGGAAAAGATGCATGTACAAAACTGAAATAGCAGAAGAGAGTAAGAATGCAATGTAGATAATGTATTAACAGGAATGAAAGACTTACCATCAAGTTCATCCTGTTTCCGCTGTCTCTCTTCTTCGGCTTCAAGCTCTTGCATTTTTTTTCGATATCTAATTTCAAAGTCAAAGAAAACTAACCAGCACTCAAACTTGACCACTGTTAGAGACGCTTTCTTGATTGATTACAATAACAAGCATAAATACCAATAAGAGTTTGAGGAAACAGCCTACTTTGCCACTAAGCTAATATCAAAACGTGTTTTGTTCATATTACTCTGACATGTTTACAAAATGTTTTGCCAACCAAAATAACCAATCTGTCATATCACACTTAGGATAATTGTCACACTTGATTGCAAGTGTCTTTGCAAACAGCTGAATCCCAAATGAGTGTAGCCTCTTCTCTCCAGGCATTTTTCGCATACCAGCCAATACCCAAAGATACATGAACAATCTACTGTTTACACTGAAATAGTGATATTTATTTGTGTTATATTTATTTCTAGTGTGGACGATATATACCAAAACTCAAAAGGCAATAAATGACTGGATAATGAAAAGATACGACCCTGTTACAAATGCCTCTTTGTCATCGAATTCATCTCCTTCTTTCTCCCTTTCTTTTTGGATCTTCCTCTCTTGTCTGCGTTCTTGCTCTCGCTTCCGAGCCTCTGCTGATTTCAGCAGTCCTGTGATGTATTTTGGCTACACAAACATGAGCACAGAGACACAAAATAAGCACTCATGTGGATGTGGTAATGGGGCAATGGAGCAAAATAAGCACTCATGGGGCAAAACTAAGACGGCTGTGAGTAGCTAACATACATTATTGTAGATTCACATGAATCAGGGAAATTTGAAGATGTTTCAAACAAGCTTTCAGTTAGATACTGATAATATTTAATACTATCTTATGTTCTGGTCTAGATTATTCCTACTTTGATGCTCTTGACCTACAAAAAGCACCAGTGTAGTGAGGGTCTGATAATAATGGCAATGATAGTAAAGTTGACAATGAAGAGGCCAATGAAGGTAAATGTGAGAAGAATAATGGTAATGATACTAATATAAAATATTAATATAATAAAATAAAACTAAAATATTATTAGTTTCACCAGCACATGCTTTCACCTTCTACTGCCAACAACACTAAATACATATTAGAATTACAGTTTGTAATTTAAGTAAAAATATTATCAGACTTGAAGCACTCCAAGCAAACTTCCTCCAAACATGAATGATTATTCCAACAACATGGGTTTTCCTCACAATGATTCCCTTGCTTGTTCACAAAACTATCGTTAACAAATATTGTAATTGGGTTATCCCTGCAAAGACTTCCTAACTGGCATTATCAAGAGTTTATTTACTGAAAAAGTGACCCAGGATTTAATCCGGATCACCCCAAAAATTTAACCAGTTCTAAATTAGCCCATTTCTGACACATTCTGAAACTTTTGTCAAATTCATCCATAACTTTTTAAGTTATGTTGTTAATAAACAGATAGACACAAAGACAAACCAACACTAGGGAAAAAATAACCTCCTTGTTCAAGGGAATAAAACAGTCTAACCTTTCTGTCCTTTTCAGCAGTTATTGGTCCACTTTTTACCTTTTTAGCTTCAAGCTCTTCATATATTTCATCATACTGATACACTGTTGGATCTTCAATCAATGCCTTTTGCATATCCAGCTGAGTCTTACCACGGAAAATGAAATAGTAAAGTCAACACTTTGCAAATAGTTTACTAAAGAAAACGGAACATTGTAAACACCAATAATAAGTGTTAACATTAAGAACTAGCCTTGGCATTTTTAGTGCATTGCCACAAGACAGAAATGGTTCATTCTACGTTTACAATACTCGGTCAAATCACTTTGATTATATTGTTGTGCTTGTTCCTAAGCACTTGTATCTTAATCAGTAGTAATCTTCATCAAAATATGTTGATACACAGTTTAACTTTTCTAGCATTTATTCAAAATTTATGAAACCATTATATAATAGGAAAGTGTACAGTCAAGTAATGGATTCAAATAATGTTAAGGGCATCAGTTTATATTCATTTGCAAACTATTCTTGAGACAATCTGTGAAAATGTCATGCCTTGTAGAAAAGTATATACAAAGCTTTTACATGGTAAGTAAAAGTAGAAATGTCTAGTATTATTAACATATTGATACTATGATCAATCGTGTACACTTATCCTTTGTTCCTTTTTACATCCAAGCTTTGGATATTACGTTGTAGCTACAATACAATGCCAGTGTTTGCAAATAGCATCAATGCCATTCCACCATGTTACCTTTCAAGTTTAATAAAATCAGATTCACTGACCTCTTGCAATGCTTGTATCCCTAACAATGCTATCATGATCCTCTGCAAAATGTACAAGTGTGTACCATGTAGTCTTTCACTTCCCTTTTCAGTCATTATCAAACCTCGGCATCCACAGAGTAGAATTAAAAGTATAACTTATACTTTAACTTAACTTAAACTATCTGTTCATATTAGACCTCTTTGTGACTCTGGGTGAATATTGAACCCTGTCATCTGTTTCAACTTTGCTGGCTAAAACCCTGTCCCTCCCAACAAGTGATATGCCTCAAAGAATCTAGAAGGAGCATCTTTACCTGTTTGACTACTAATTTCTTTTTTGATTCCTCCTTGATTGACTGATTAATCTCTGCTTTAATTTTTGTCTAGATAAACATGTACAATGACATTTGTCAGTATAGAAAATCTAAACATGATTTAATTCTAGTAGATACGGCAACGACAAGACACTGTCATGTCTTATCAATGACCCTTTGCAATAGATCAGATTTGCAGCTAAAACAAAGAATCACAGTAATATGTTCCTAATCAAAAGTATAACAATTTAGATTAGTTAAAATTTGACTGTCTTATCCTTTTGCTGAGTTTGAGTTTTGCAAGACAAATTTCAGGTCTTAACAGGCATAAAATAAAGCAACATAAAATAATTTATCAATGATTTACAGAGCATATTGGGCTATTGTTCTAAAGTCCACATCAGTCCTCTTACAGCAAACTGAACCACAACAGTATATTTTATAAGTATAATGAAGTGCAAGGGCATAAGTTAAAATCTTAAAAGCTTTTGTTGTTTCAGCGATAATTGGAAAGTTTGTGTTATATTTGCCAGACACATTTTCAATCAAGTCCTAAATTGATCAAAATAAACCAATTATGTATGGTCAAAATATGTTCTAAATCAATCTAAAGTGAAAGTAACTTTGAATATTAATATCGACTAAAAAGTAATGAAATGATGAAAAAATTCCATGTCTTCAAAATCTGTGTGCTTCCACTTAATTGTGTCTAAGCGGAATAAAGTGGGAGCACAAGTAGTTGTAATTTTGATGTCATAATCACACATTTATTAATGACTATGATAATGACTACTACTATAAACAATTTTTTCTATTTACCTCATCCTCATCATTGGATTCTCTGCTAAACAAGTCCAGTGGTTTTGCCAGAGAATTGAATTTAGAGCTGGATTGTTTTTGTGAAAAAGACAATCCATATCTTAAAATAAGACGAGATAATAAAAATGCTAGCATTGAGTATTAATTCAAAATTCAATAGCATTGTCATCCCATGCTATGCAAACTGTGATTGGAAAAAACAGTAGTCTACAAACATATATTAAGATTGAAAACTAAAACATGCTACAATTCATCCTTACTTCACAGACTCTAATTGGTTAAATAACTTATCAGTACACGTGGTAAATGTTCTCATCTGCCAAATATTAAATTACTCTCTATTTTCCAGTCTTGCCCTATTCTATCAGTTCAAACCAAACATAGTAATATATTAGCTGGTTATCAAATTTATATAGGGAAAAATGTTGAGTATCTTATATGCTGAGCACTGTAAACAGAAATTCTTGGTGTGGTGACTAAAGGATGTAGGAAGATACACAGTGATTTTTTCATGAATTCAGGCAAGTTTAGTAAAGAATATACTTTTAATTGGTTTTATATTGGTCCCTATATTTGAAATTTCAGTTAAGTGGACACTGCACAGGGGTGCATTTAGGGTCACTTCCATGAGTTCAAGAACTCTGTCAAAAGCTGGTAGATTATTCAAATTTCGTTTTAGCATTAGGCGTTAATTTTTTCCCGAGACCTTATCTTCATGGCCTTTAAATGATGCTTATACTATCATAGTATGTCTTCTACCCCCACCGCAACTCCCATACCTATTGAAGCTGCTGGGTTTCTATTGAAGCTGCTGGGTTTTTATAGACGCTATTGTCGCTTTTTGCATGATCAGATTATATCTGTTCTGTTAGGTAATAACCATACTGTTTGACCGCTAGTCAAATCACTGGCTAATATAATCAGATTTAAGTGGCAATTAATGACAGGAGGACATCAAAGATGGAAGTGGATTTGAAAAAAGGTTCCTGCGATATGTTGACCAGGAGCTCACTCAAAATATGGTCTTGATCGGATCCTGCTACAGAGAATACAAAACAAATCACAGAAATTGCCTATCACAGTCACAATAACATTACAATCAAATTTGCAATTGAAATTGTTCAATTCCTATCCTTCCTCATAACAATTTGTATTCTAAATATAGGTTAAATAAAAGATGTCAGTCGATTATCTTACTTTTTCTCCCCAGGTGCTAATGCCATTCCGTTAAGATGAGCTAAAAATGTCTTCTGAGACAGTACAATATTACTTTACGACTTCTGCAAGCTACCATCTTTACTGACTTACAGTTTGAACAAAACAATAGGTTGTAAGCATTTTGTATGGAAACGAGATCGATCAACTTTCTATGCAGAGATTTCTTTATTTAATTTATAGTTATATATTCTATCACACAATCCCATTGCTCTGTCAAGGACCAAAAATTCAAAAACGCAGTTTATCTTGTAAGACAAGGTAGAAAAGTTTGCGAGAACTTAAAGTCGTCGGAAATAATAAATGTCATAGTGTGCAAATTGACCGCCACTTGGATCTGAGGCGGGCAGATTAAGCCTGTCTTTTATTAAGGGCAGTAAGCTCTTTGAAGCATGCGAAATCTTTACACAGGTATTTTCTGGGCCCTGCCTCAGGTACTGCTGTTCAGTCTGGGGTTGTGCTAGTTCTGCCGAAATCAATCAATTCAAAAAACTTGAGAATGGTGCTGGTAGAATTGTTACAAATAGCAGCTATAATGGCCCAATCAGGCCAGTCTTGGAATGGCTTAGCTCGACAATTCCTCAAGAACTAGAAATAACTGAATCCGAATAATGATCTAAAAAATACTCAATAGGCTGGACGCGCATGGGACCGCATGACAAGAAAGTCAAAGTTCTCCCCTAGCCTCTACGATAGTGAAGTACAAAAAATTGTAACGTTACCGCCTATTGGAAGAAGATAACGATCCATCAGCGAATTTTCGACCTACAAAGCCTTTGCCATGCGATAGAATGAGAAATAGATAATACATAGGTCATGTATTTCGCAATAGTGAAACAAAACTGACGCTAACAAAGAGGGGAGGCGTTAGCATCCAAAACATTACGTGCCGACAATACCAGAAGAACTCAAGTACCGACGATTTTGAAAATATTGCCGACAGATTTCTCATTTGAATTTACATATTTACATTATTAAAAACGGATACCGAGAATAGCAGCCTTCACTTCCAAACTTGTCACGTTGATGATATACTAGAACTATTCATAATATACTTTATAGTGAATTAAATCAATTATGTGTAATTCGAAATAATACATGTTGGTAAACAAATCATCATTTAGAACGGGCCAATTGTAGTAAACAAAGGATCTATGGAGCTCTGTGGAAGCAATGTAACAATGTTTATTTATTTAATCTTATTTGACGCCTTTCACATTCTAAAATAATGCGATTGGATGATGGTTCTTCAACACAGTCTTCAGAAAACAATTTCCTAACTTCGGCAAGTCAAAGTGCCGACATTTGTTCCTATTTTTTATCTGACTGCCGATAGGGTGTCATTAGGAATTTTAGAGGGGTAGCTGCCCCCTATGACACCCCTCGGTACCATCCCTGCTAACAAAAGAAAAGCAGCAGTGATGAAAAGAGCGTTTCTTACTGGGGGACTAGAACCCGTTTTCCACTACGTGAAATTTTTCACGGCGAATAAAACGATCGCAAGCTTTTTGCTTTCCACAGAAACTCCAGCTATCTTTGTTGTGGTGTACTTTGGCACGGAAATTTGTTTATGAGTATTCTTGGAAGATGGTAGCAGGAAATCCAAGGTATCTACTGCTGCTGAAATCTCGATTACTGAGCATAATTTTGCATCCGGAAAGAGGTGACAGACAGTTTCAAAAGTATAGAGAAAGATTTTACATAAGTAAGATCCACGAAGGCAAAATGGCAAGTATTATTTGGTCAAAGATCACAGACTACAAGATGCAAAGTATTCTTTCCAGGTGAAGCAAGCTTTGGTACAACGATGTAAAGGATGAGAACATTGCAATGGCAAGCGTTGATTTATCTCAGGTAACTTAAAACGCTTCTACTCTTAAAAGTATAAAGTATAAACATTTGTTTTGATATTATTTGAGAGTTTCTTCAGCGACGTTTTACCTTTCTGTTGTTCTTTCTGCTGCTATTGTTGGCACGAGTTTAGTCCTGGTTGTCTCGTGACACTCTCCCAGGAATCTAAGTAGTTTGGGCCTTTTTCGACGCAAAAAGTTTGAATCTATTCGTACTCACTTTTTCGCTGCTGTGAACAGTCACCATTAACTCATGCATGAGAATCGAAAGACTTTTAAACAGGATATTTAGGTAAATACTAGAAAAAATTGTAACCATTTCTTCTTTGACTTCAAAGGAAACGAGGCAAAATAATGACGCAAAATAATGACACAAATAGCATTTAGTAGATTTTGGGAATGTGTATTAAAACTTATCGTGCTTGAATTTCAGCCGACAGACAAGGAATCTGTCAAGATGTTAAGAAGTGACTGAGAGTGTAGTTTTATGCTCCCCGTTTTTGCACTAGAGAACAGGAAATAATATTTAGCACTTTGCCACGAAATCTTTGGCGCACCCTAACGACTGCTGAGGTATTTCAAGCCCGCAACCAATTTCATAGTTTTATCACCATTCGTTATAGGCAATGTAAGCAAAGGAAGGTAAACAATTTCCATAATTTTAATAAAATTACATAATTGCACCGCAAGGTGTCTACTAAGTAACCTAATTTGTGGTCGGCTTCGCTAACCAACCATATATTTGGCTGGCCGAATATTTGACCGGCCCAGTGTAAACGCAGCCTTCTAATAATCTTTTTCATTTACAGTTTTGTTTGCTTATTCAGAGTTGAGATACTACAAAACAATGTGGTGTCTTTTTTGGTATCTAGAGCTCGAAAAATTTTTTTAGTATGTTCAAACTGAATCTTTTTAGCATGGAACTAACGCGACTGAAATTTTCCAAACCAAGAACAAAGATACTTCACAAGAAAATTACTTGAAACTCCTAACTCGATTAATAGAAGTCCTAATTATATTATTTAACTTAATTTGTGTCAAGAAGAGGTACTATAGCACAACTGACGAAACTGGACAGTTGTACTTGTTTGAAGTACTGTGTCCATCCATGGAAAAACTTATACTTTTTCATCATTATCTCTTGAGAAAACAACTTTTTCGTTTATTGTGAAAGCTTAAAAGCATTCATAGCCAGCGACGTAGTACATGCGAAGATGTAAATTGTTTCTCGAAACTTGAGTTTATGTTTTAAGCCGGCGAAAAAAATGTCCGTGGTTTCTCGTTTTCTAGGCATGACTTCAATCGTTGGCGGGCTAGAAGGTGTTTCATAGTTTTATCGTCGTTCGTGGAGAACAAAATCAGCAAAGGAAGGTGATACATTCTCACGTTTAGGTAGTTCAAAGGAAGTTATTTCATATGAGCTTCTCAAAAGAGGACTTTCAATTTTCGACTTCTTATTTGAATCTAACAGCAGGATGGTACTTTGTTAATGTAATACTAGTGACACACTGAACTTTTTCTTGTTTTACCGTATTACTGTAGATAATTGTGTTCATGAGTAAATTTGTGTATTAGGAACTTTTCAAAACGGTAAGTAATGTAACCTTAGGACGGTGACAAGTAAAAATGTAAGTAAAATCCTTTATTCTGTAATGCATTTGGTGGAATATGATCATAAGTCAATATTCATTACAATTAGTTTGACAGGAAGTAATACACTTGGCTGCCTATTCGTAATATCTACCAAGACGAATTCATACATAGCAGATTACAATGCTATATCATGCTATTAAACTAGCAGGGGAACGTACATGATCTTGTGAGATGGTTTTTTCCCACCATAGCTTGTGTTGTGGAAATGAGGCTGCAATCTGTCGTCGAGGGGTTCTGTTTTCAATGCTGGTGTATGTGGAGCTTTGTTGCATGCTAATGAGGCCAGGGCAGTAATTAATGTTGACACCAGGCGGGGTAGTTTAGTTCTCCCAGCATTAAATAAAGACTAATAAGTATATGGTCAAAAATCGTGAAGGGAGGGCAATGACGCAAATTACGTATTACGTGGATTACCTTAAGTAAACGAGAAGACAAAGCTCCAGTATTGATATAATATTGATAACTGTTGGCGTCTTTCTGATTGAATGAAATCAGATCTATAAGCTACAGAATGGAAAATACTACAGATGTGTTTTCACACAAAAACAGGACCGAATTTGGCGGGGGTAGAGAAGGCATACGAACTCTTTTCCTACGGCAATGCACCAAAAACAGAAGGGCATGGAGGGGTAAATTTGTAAAATGCAACCTAACCTTAATGTTATGGCATATTTTGTGAGTTTGGATAGCCGACCACTAGTTTTTTAGCTTTTGAAGGTCACTACACTACTGCTGTCCCTTTAAGCCTCATATTTCAGTTTCAGGTGCGCTTTGATTGCTTTTACAAAGGAATTAACCGTCAGTCAAAAATCGTATTTTCCCGTCAAAAAGCTACAGAAGTTTAGCCAGAATACTTCAAATGGTTTTTTTAGTTGCCTCATTTTGATGTAGGCACATGAAAATGACAACGATGCGTTAACAACACCAATATACTGAAAGTCCAAAGTCTTAACTCAAAAGTCCAAAGTCAAATGTTCCTTTACAGGTCACAGGGCCAAGAAGCAAGGAGATTTTCAGTATTCTTTCGAGAGGTTACGGATTTTAAGCTGTAGGCGACATCTGTGTTATTTGGAAGAGATGGCAAGTCCAGCAACGATACGTTTTGATGGCCGTGTAGCTGTTGTGACTGGAGCTGGGGGTGGGCTTGGCAGGGAGTATGCCCTTGCTCTTGCAAAAAGGGGCGCGTCCGTTGTGGTCAATGATTTAGGTAAGAACCTTTTCTTGCTTGTTTACATGTTTTACCAAATGTGACATTGATAAGAGATCTATATGGCAATGATTCACGATGATAATTAAACCACAAGTTTAAAAGAACAACAAACTGAGTTGTAGATCGTCATTTTATTATTATACTATACTGTATACAATATACTTTGGTCACATTTGTTGTAGACCCTATATAACGTCATCATTTCTTGGTCAGGAAACTTGCACACCTTTTGGAGAGCCATTTTGTTATCCTTTTCCATAAAAGGGTGATTACTGATATTCATCACCATTTCTGTACAAGTGCTGTTCAGTCGTATGCTTTCAGTTTCAGCGGTTTTAAACAATTTACACTAGTACAATACCACACTACTACATGCAATATGAATTAGACACAAACGTAATACAAAGCAGACACAAAACAAATTTACCAAATAGTAACATATATTGCATTGTATGAAGAAGGGGAGATTCTTAAGGAGGACCTCGCTTTGTAATGGAGGAGAGAGCACCCTCTGTTTGAAGATTGAATTGAATTGATTGATGAGTTATCTCTACATAGACTTTGTCGCCATCATAAGGAATTTATCTTGCTGACCATACTGGAATCAGCATATGGTTTGCCACAAAACGTATTGTTATATGTAAATTTTTTGCGCCAGCACATATTTAATGTCCCATGTGCCACTGGCATACTTTGTGGATATGAATATTTGTAAAATAATTGGTGTATTGGCATATAAAACCCCTGGCCTTGGTGTAAATCTTTGGCAGATAAAAGTCACCGATTCCAGTATGGCTTGCCAGTAGAAAGAAGGTAAAATGATCCATTGTTTTCACCACTCTTAACATGTAACATCAGTCCAAACTACAGAGTATGGCAGTTGCCAATGAGATCTCGGGTGCACAAGAACATATCATAAGTGTGCACATTGGTATAAGTGGAATCCAAGTCTCTTTATTCATTTGAGTCAATAGGACATACCTCCAGATGTGACCTTTGCAAGTGAGCAGGGCCACTTTTGGAAAAACATCTCGCTCTTGCCATCTGCACTTGCCATCTGCAATTGCCATGCTCTTCACTCCAGAATCAGTAGTTTAACTTGACCTCGGTCATTTTAACTATATTTTAATGTGATATGTTAATGTTTATCTGCCGTGAATACCACTTTGATTTTATTTTCAAGGTGTTGATAGGAAAGGTGTTGGAAAAAGCACAAAATTGGCAGACAGTGTTGTTGCTGAAATTCAAAGCTTTGGTGGAAAAGCTGCTGCAAACTATGATTCTGTTGAGGATGGAGAAAGGATCATTCAGACAGCAATTGATAACTTTGGTCGAGTGGATATCCTCATTAATAATGCAGGTAGGTTATAGTATGTTTTATAAATTGTAGTGTAAGTTGATAACACAATACCTATACTTAATGCCATGTAGAGGTATAGCAATGTAATGCAATAAATATTGAAGCCTATAGATATTAAAGGTCACAACTGATCACATAGATCCATAAGATTTTGTCCTTCAATTTTTTAAAATGTTTTTCAATGTCTTTCCTTGGTATATTGGTCTTTGTTTTTCCTTGTCCAATCTTGTTCTCCTTTCTTCTCTTTAAATTTTATCAATACTTACAGTACAATATAAACTGTTATCTGTTAGTATACATTTAAAAGACAAGCAAAAAACCTGAGATCAGAGTAAAAGAGAAATGTCAACATAGGAGCTAGAGTCTGTGTAAATGAAAATTGACAGCTAGAACAGATACTTGCCAATCCCAAAACTGCTCCCACTACTGCAACATTGGTGACTCTAGCAATGACTAATCTACCAGACAAAAAACTGTGACTATCAAAATGCTCTAAGTTTAAGGTGACCATATGCTATTGACTGAAAACTTGAGCAGCTGAGTGAAAAATCAAGACAGAACAGGTATATACATGATAAGGCATGGAAAAAGAGAACAGCTACTATAAAAACAGTGTTGTAAAATGGTTTTGCTGCCTACCAACTGTTGTCTTTGCCTCTCTTCTGGTAGCAAAATAGGCCCATAAAATCATCCAATTTTTTATTAACTTTTCATATTCACGAAGTGAAACAATTATCAGAAATCTCAAGCAGTCTTATCCAGAAATTGAAACCCTGACTGGCCCTCAACTCATGTATGTGTGTAGTTTTTTAATATGGTGTGAGATAAACCCTATCTGGAAAAGGACAAAGTAGTTGTCAGTATACAGTAAAGGGGTTTCAACTGTAAAGGACATTCATCAAGCCACTTAGTTTCTTTGACTTAAAGAATAAAGTTTGCCAAAGAAGGACCAAGGAGTGAGCCCATTGCAAACCGTCCATTTATTCAAATTACTATTAAAAAGAAAATGTGAACCCTTTTACAACAAGAGATAGCAATGTAAATTGTTGATGGTTCAAAGCAGTAACTCTTTGACAATTAAAGAAAAGTTTCTTTGATGCAATCTCGATACTTTCATCTACAGGTTATGGAGTTCCTGTTATTAATTATTAGTTAATGTTTTTTACACCTTTTCACTCGTTTCTATGATGCACATTTTTAGAATACTACAGATACTTCTGTAATGCTGTCTTGTCTAATTTTTGACAAAACATAAGGAACAATAGTTTATTATTTTATGTCGTGTCTTTTTCTTTGAAAATTATCGGCCTGGCTCTAATTCTTCCACCTGGTTTATTAATTGCTACTGTATTATGATTGATGGTTAAAAATTTGAAGTTTAAAATTAATTATGATAATTCAATTACTATATTTATAATAAGTTCCCTATGATTCTTCAATGTGTGGAATGGTATACAATAGCCAATTCTATATTGGTTGGAAACATATGCTAAAGCACTATTGTATAGACCTATTGATCATATTTTTATCAAATCCATCTTTACTCTGTTTCTTCTGCAATGTTTTTCTTTGCATTCTGCCCATCATTCCATGATCAGATATTCCTAGTCACCTAATCGTGATATCCTATCGCCCTGACATTAGTGATGCCTAAGATACTATGTAAGGACTGAATTGTTGAAGTTAAAATTGTATTAAAGCATCATTCATGCATTTCAAAGACAGCACATCTTTATTACCTTGCATTTCATCTTTTCTCTGCTTGTATCACACATAAATTTCTATATTCACCACATTTTTTTTTGTTGTAGGTAGGGATGTATTGATTATCCACCAGTGCCAACCCAAGTAATTGGTCATTTGAAATTATTGGCCAATTTTGCATTGCACAAGAATAATAGTTTTTAGTAGTTCAGATTAGCCAGTTTAAGGTCAACCACATGTTATATCTACACAAGTATATTTTTATTCATTGTAGCATTCTGTATATAGGCATATGAGTTTCAATCTGAGTTAACTTATGATTTACAGGATCAGAAAAGTGTGTTGATTCACTCACTCTAAATGGAAAATGAACAGCATTGAAACACCACATGAAATGCTCTCCACATATAGCTTGCACTTAGCTAATTTTGAATTAAACGAATCCGCAGTAAAGTATTCCCAAATTTTGGTCATTTTTACACAAGAAGAGATTTGATATAGCAAACAAAAATGAACACACTGATCAACTGTAACATTAAAAAGCTAATTACTTGATCATAAGCCTTGGTTCCCCAGCCACAGGAAACACAGACAGAAATTTTCACAACTGTTGTACGTACTGACATTTTTTGTGGCATTTGCTTAAAACAAGATAGTCCAAGGTCTGGAATAGTTGGTAATTGGCTGTTTAATCGGCCAAAGCAATACTGGGGCATTCCTAGTTGTATCAGCTGACATCACTTTAAGTCTGTTTGGGCTAATGGTGCCAATGACTGTTAAAGAAGGTGGACAAGAAGTAAAGTCAATAATACCCTGTACTATGGGTAGGTGGCAGGGAACATTTTTGCATCTATTGTCTTGTTGTCAAAAACAGAAATCCCACATATGCAGCAGAGCAAGAAGATGACAAAATGCTGTCTGGGCACAGGACAAAGGACAAGTAGTGACAAAGGTCTCGATACAAGACAAAGGACAAGGTTCTATATTGAACAACTGCCTCATGTTCAAAGATTGCTAAATGATTTTTACCAAATACGGACAGGTGTCCCTAAAAATTATGGGATCCTGTAAAAAGCCATATTTAGATAGACGGATCCTTCAACAACAAATGTAATCCAAGACTTAGATTTAAGTTGGTTCAGGCTTTGGGGAATTGTTTTTGAAAGAAATGGATTCATGATTATTTGCCAACATTGATGCATTGACAGAAGCGGCGTGAAAGGTAATGAAAACGTCAGATAGGAGATATTGTTTTAATAATTGACAAGAACATTCCACGAGCTAATGCCGTTGCCACATAAGTGGATTAATTGGACTGTCGTGGGACAAATGCAATATGAGTAATTCATCATCATCATCATCATCATCATCATCATCATCATCATCATCATCATCATGTCAGCTGTTCAGGCCACTGCTGGTGGGTAGCCTCCACAATCTCTTCCATGCATTCCGAACTTGTGGTCTTTGCATCCACGTGCTGCCAGCCTTCTCCTCAATCTCATCTCTCCATCTCCTGTTTGGTCTTCCTTTAGCTCTGCTTCCTTCTCTTGGCCACCACTCAGTAGTTTTCTTGGCCCATCTGTTGCTTTCCATTCGAGTGAGATGTCCTGCCCACTGGCCTTTTGTGAATACGACTTTCTTGATGAGATCTCTCACTTTGGTGAGTAATTAATCAAGTTTATTGTCAATTGTAGTTAACCCTTTCATTTTTTTAAAGTATTTATTATACTTGTACATATACTAAGCACATTGTTATATTTCTATTTTGTAGCGAATTACAGCCAAAAATGTCTATATCAGTCTAATCCGATGGTGTTGTCTATCTTCATACTTCAACATATCTTTTAAGCCAGTTTACACATCAGTTTTATTTGCAAAATGCTAAGACTGTGGCTTAATAATTGGAGAACTAGGGAATACCTTCTGTACAGATTAAGCTCAGCCAAACTACTAAAACATTGCTAAAACATGCTATGTAATCATGAAAATGCATGCATGAAAGAACTGAAAACACTAGGAGCTATAAGCAAACCTGGTTGTTTTTCTTATACTGTTACAGAGCTGACAGATTTTGTATATACTTTACTGTTTGAGGTGGTGGTTGGGGTGTTTTGTTTTAACAATTCATCCGATACAAGGTTTCGTTATCTGTATACGTATCTGGAAATAGTCTTCCATTTTAATGTATGACATACTGAGTAATTTTTATATCTTTTGAGGTATACTTAGGGACACATCATTCTTAAGGATGACTGAAAAACAGTGGGATGATGTCCAAAATGTTCATTTGAAAGGAGCATACACCATTACTCATGCTGCATGGCACCATTTCCGAAATCAAAAGTATGGACGTATTGTAATGACAAGCTCTACTTCAGGCACACATGGAAATTTTGGCCAAGCCAACTACAGTGCTGCAAAAATGGGTCTTATTGGACTGGCCAAAACGCTTTCTATTGAGGGAGCTAAGTATGGTATATTGTGTAATGTAGTTGTGCCTTGTGCAGATTCCAGACTTACTCAAGGAGTTATACCAGATGATATCCGTCAGTTGCTACATCCAAAGTTCGTTGCTCCTGTTGTACTATATCTTTGTCATGAGTCCTTTCCATCAAGTGGAGAAATCTATCTTGCAGGAGGAGGTGTTGTACAGAAATTTCGTATACAGAATTCAAAAGGCTTCCAATTTTTAAAATATGGCCACGATTTTGGCCCTGAGAGTCTTATCAAACATTGGGATGAAATTGAAATGTTTGAAGATAAGGCAGTGCCAGGTACAACAGAAGAAATACTGATGTCTCTGGTTTCTAGTATTTCAGAAGAAATGACTGAAAATTCTACCCCTGACAACAAGACAACAGTGAGTTCTGACAAGGTGACAGCAGTCAAATCTGATGAGTTTATAGGGCTGACTAAAGAAACTATGTATACGTACACATTTAAAGATGTCATCTTATATGCACTGGGTATTGGAGAAAGTGTTAACAATCAGGATTTGACATACTTGAAATATCTGTATGAGAACCATGAAGACTTTTCAGTGCTGCCAACCTTTGCAGTCATTCCAAGTATGGTAAGTTTATTAAGGTTTAATCCATTGGCTTATTGAAATGCAATTTTGTAATTTGATAAAGTTTATCTTTATACTTTTGACTACAAACAGTAGGAGCTTTTGAATAAAGTGTATTATATGTAGATATAAGCAGTAGAGGTTTACAATCTAAATATGTTTGCTAATATGTCAAACTTGTGATAGATTCATTAGCCAGGTATTTTTCATTGGAAAAATGCAAGCACTAGACTTCTTGTTGATTGGGAACACCTTAATTTCTTCTTGATGTGAATTTTTCCAATAACATTTGTTAGTGTAATATGTTTCAAAAAGCTTCGTTAATAGTATGGTTCATTTTTCAGGATGCTTTGGAACTTGTCATATCATCTTGGTGTGCAGAAACTGGTGTAAATCCTATGTCGGTAAGCTATCTTGCATTCTTTCAAACTTTTTGATTGGCTGTTGTGACAAAACATCATCATGTATCATCATTATGTATCATCATCATGGATCATCATCATGGATCATCATCATGGATCATCATCATGTATCATCATCATGTATCATCATCATGTATCATCATCATCATCTTTTTTGTCATCTTCATTATCATCTTCATTATCATCATCATCATCTATCATCATCATCTATCATCATCATCTATCATCATCATCATCATCTATATTGTTATCATTACCAATCAATCATCATCAATCAACCATTGCCATGCTTGTCATAATGATCATCATCAGTAATCATTGTCATCATCATCATGGTTATCATCATTGTAATCATCATCTTCTATCTTCATCATCTTTGTCATCGACTCCAGCATCATCTTCATATATAATCATCATCTATCGTCATCATCATCATTGATCAATCACCATCATCAGTAATCATCAGTAATCATTATCATCATCATCATCAATCACCATTATCATTATCAGTATCATTATAAGCAGCATCATCATCAACCATCATTCTCATCATCGTAGTCATTTTGTCATCATAATGATCGTCATTTAACATATTAGTATCATTATAATTTTGCACACAATCAGAGATTTCTCTTTCCTTTTAGCAACCTCTGATTTTTATTGTAACTTTGTGTCTTAGAATATTTCTATTCGTAAGATCTGGCAACTACCTCAATTTTGTTATATTGTACAGGCATTACATGGAGAACACTACGTTGAGCTATTTAGTCCTATTCCAACAAGTGGAGTTCTGCGAACAAAGGCCACAATTGTAGATATACTTGATAAGGGAAGTGGGACATTGATCATTGTTGATATTGATACTTACAATGAGATGAATGAGCGTGTCGCATGCAATCAAGTATGTGCTTTTGCGGTTGGTTGTTCAGGGTATGGAGCAAAGCGATCAAGCGAGAAAATGAGGAAACTAGTCAAACATCCTGATTGCCAACCTACTTGCAGTGTTGAGGAGAAGACCACCGTTAACCAGGCAGCTTTGTACCGCCTTGTGCAGGATTTAAATCCTCTCCATATTGATCCCACTGTTGCCAGTATAGGAGGTAAAACTTTGATCATTTTTCTGTAAAACCTAATCAACATGTTACTTTTAGAGAGAAAATCTTGGGCTTTTTGTTGTATTGTGTAGTGATCCTTTTGGAATTGACATTATGACAACTGTGTTCGCCATTATAATTGCTGCTATTGTTGTGATTGTCATAAATGTGGTCAAATAATCCAGAAGATTAATGTTAAGATACGAGTGGTTCAATTGGGATTTTGGCGTGCCAAATCATGTGAGCTATCTAGTTAAAACTTGATGCCTCAACATACTATAAATGTCACATTAGTTTTATTATGTCCTTAGTTATTAGATTCATTCGAGACATATTTCGAATGATTTGTCGCACATTGCCAGAACCTAACAAAGTTTTCCACTGATGAAATGGTAAAACTAATTCACCCTCAGCTTCAACTTTGTTGACAAGACTTTCATAATACTTTGATGTACATTTGAGCCTTTTGCTTTTGAAAGGAAACATTTTACCAAAGAAAGGACAATGAATGGTCATGCATATGTAATATTATGTGGATGTAGGTTGGACCTTGATCTTTTCCCTTTTAATCTGAAACTTTCTACTGACCTTGTATAT